>ML994630.1:947991-1205781 GCA_010093925.1 Zopfia rhizophila CBS 207.26
ACCTCAGAATTTAGAGGGCGAGCAGAGGCTATATACAGCTGAGAAGTGCCAAGCCGGCTGATTGTATATCCGACCAGCAGGAGGTCGCTTTACGGCAACATTACTAAAAATGAGCTTGGAATTAGCGCCCAATACAGGTATTGTAAGGGTATATGGGCCACGCAATCGGGCCTTACTATACCCGATTTGGAAGGACTTCTCCATGGTGACCTCTCTGCAACACTAAAAAAATGAGCTGTATACGTGATCTACACGTACTTTTACAGCCTCACATAACGGATCAAGTGTATTCCAATCAATTCAATCAATTTACAGCTCTCTAATTGAATTGAATGGAAAAATCCAGGTTAGCAATTGGATTGATTGTTAGCAACTGTGGTTGAAGCGATGCTTGTGATGATTCAACTTGTCCGAGTGACGAGACTGAGCGTAGGGAATCTCGTAGAGGGTGGGATCCTGGATGTGAACCTCATTGGGGCTGATGCGGACGATAGGTCCTAAACGAGGTGAGCGAGCTTCAACCTAGCATTTCAGTTTGATTAATCGTTTCTACATATCATACTTCTCATGCCACTTCTGATACTGCCACATGAATTGCCCACCAGGGGCTTTGAAACATTCCTAGTACGTCTCAACCCATTGAATCAGTGGCGCCAGCCTGGGTCCTGGCACCTTTCGTAGAGGATGGAAGAACGGACGGTAGATGAAAATGACAGTGGAATACAGAAAGAACAAGGCGCAAGATGTGAAAGCAGCCTGGCCACAGGTCACTGACAGGATGGTCTGTGGGAGTTGATCCGTAGTCCCCATATTCTAATTTCCAGACGGACTAATTGTTCCACCTCCAGCGCATTAAACATGCCTCTCCCTTAGAGCTCACTTCGTACACATACGTGTCGCACGTGATGAAATGCAATGAGAAGCATGCAGAACGCAGTCCCCGAGAAGTCCGATCCATAGCACAATGCATGGAGCATTCTGGTTGGAGAAGCGTAAGCGGAGCATTTTGATAGGACAATGGTAAGCCACATAAATATGGGGGGTAGGGCAGCTGACAGATTGCTCGCACAGCCAATCAGAGCCACGAAAAGATAAGCGGCACAGCAGTCTTTTCCCACCTCCAGCCGAGAGGTCGCCCACACAACACCCAGGTTTTCAACATAATTCTAAAATCGTCAAAATGCAACAAATTGGGGCCAAACTGCAATCGTTTTAGTCACTGAAACTTAGGGAATCTCCTAATCATACTGTGACAGCTAAAATATTTGGCTGCAATCGCTCAACACTCTCTAAACGCCACCGACGTGTGCAGGGTACCAAGGCTGAACAATATGAAAATCAGCGTTATTTGACTGAGGAACAGTCGAGAACTCTCATCGCCTATGTAAATAAGCTTACCGCCTGAGGTTTGCCGCCTTCAAATCAGATGTTACGCAACTTTGCGAAGGAGATTTGCCACGCTGAATATGGACCTGGGAACCACTGGCCAGAGCGCTAAAGAAAACGCTACACTAAAGAAATTGTGTACGTTTACCCTACTGGGATTAATAAAGGACATAAGACCGCCGACTCAGCCTTTAAACATACTCTGTATTTCGAACTTATGCAAAAGAAAAAAAAGAAAGTTTTTTTCCAACAATATAAGGTGGACGCTAAGGATATGTACAATGTAGATGAGAAGGGCTTTTTGCTAGTATACTTTAGAAAGGCAAGCGATACTTCTCCTGGCGTAAATATAAGGAAGATGGCCTTAAGCAGCAACTCTAAGATAGTAATTGCGAGTAGATAACCTCAATTAGCTACGTTTGCAGTAACGGAACTTGTTTATCACTAAACCTTATTTAGCAAGCTGTTAGTAGGAAGATGTAGAATACCTAGTTACAGGATTTCAATATAAAAAAGTAATATTACTACTTTACCTTATTACTAAGTAAATAGACAATAGACAAAATTGGCTACACTTAGCTCTTTAATGTATTTAATTAAGAGCCAAAAGTAAAAGCAAGGCGGCATTATAGGCTACTTATTATTAACGGTTATAGCTTTTACGTAACTATAAAGCTTATTAAGTGCTGCAACACTTATAAGATTTTTCTAGCCTTTTTCTACTTTACTTAATATATAGGCTACAACCTCTTAATATCTTATTGTATAGTCTTTTAGATATAGCTTATGGTAATAACATTAAAAAGTTTTTACATAGCTGTCAAGGATCTTGTAAACTCTTAAAGAGAGACTTTTTTCGCATGTTTTAGGTTGCATGGCACAAGGCTATTACAGAGAAGAATATACTCTCTAGGTAAAAGAAGGTTGGTTTAATACCATGGGGTCTGAGAGCGTTTTAAAGCGATTTTCTACTACTGTAGATAATAGGTCTTCATCAAGTGAGTTTTCAATTCCTATTTTAAGCGCTGGAGAGCAGAAACGTATTAAGAAGCTTCTAAAGAAGACTGTTCGCAATACGTACGATGAGAACTCTTAGAAGCTCTACTAGACAATTAACTACCTGACGGAGAATGTACTTCTTAAATTGCAAGTGAGAGGTCCAGAAAACGCTCTATTTATTAAGTAGAAGTGCCGATAGTGTTCTAAACCACTAGATCTCGAACTTCGCGCGCTTGAGAATAGGATGGCCATATTTTATAGCCTGAACAAGGTCCAGCAAGCATGTAATCGCGCACGGGAGAAAGAAGAAGCTGCACGTATCGCAAGGGAAGAGAAAGAACAGAAAAAGCAGCGTAGGGAGGAGGAGAAAGCTGAGAAGCAACGGCTTCTTGAAGAACGTAAGGCTGCTCGAGCTATTGAACGAGAGGAGGGTGCTACTGTAACCGAGTGCAGGGAATCAATGTAGCAACCCATAATCAATTGAATGAGTGGAAGACTCGATCTATATACACAATCGAGGTGGATTGTACGTAAGAGAGTACAACATGCTGACGCAGTGAGGGGCTAATGTGTTGGAGGCCTGATGTGATAAGGGCCTCATGTGATGAGGCCCTAAATGTGACAGAGGGCCTAAATGTGATGAGACAAGACAAGGCGTTACTTGGTGACAGCTACTGAGAAAGAGCGGAGCCGTATTAAGAAAGAAGAAGCGAATTTCGCGCGCAATGCTAACCAAAATTTCAAACATCTCTCTAAACAAGCGAAGAAGAATAGGAATAAGAGTATTGAGGCCATTGTAATCGAATCAGATGAAGTGGTAGAGGCGACTCCCGTGCACACTTAACGTGGACGGGAAATAGTTTTTCCACTGCGATTTCGCAAGTAATTTGACTAACTAGGGAGCTTCTTCGTTATCGATAGTTTGTTACTTCAAAAAGTTGGGAAATTTTATTAATTGCATGCGGCTCAAAAGCTTCTTGTTTGAACATCTGATATATGCCAAAAACGTGCGTCTGGTAAGCCCGCTCGTCAGATGGGAAAAGACTGTACAGTAAGCGAAGCCGACAATCTAGATTGGACCCTTGGAACGTGAAGTAAGGCGCTCATGCTGTGATATCTTCCTTAGAAATGAAAACACAGAATTGCCTTGAAACGGCTGGACCATTATCCAAGGTTGCCTATCGCGGTTGCGCCAACAGAGGGTCATTCGAAGGATGCTTGTACGAATCCTCATCTGCGCAAGAGAGACGGTCTATCGTTAGTAGGTCACACATCTCGGGAAAAGCTGAATAGGTCTGCGGGACATATCATTGTGACATTTGGATCTCTAAAATGGCTCAAACAACAGTCAAATTAGAGGTAATAGTTAAGCTAGAAGTGACAGTCAAGTCAAGTAAACGAGTGAATATTAGCCCAAAAGTTGTTGCATCCTTCAAGAAGTGAATGTAATCCAAGCCAACGAATCTCATTCCTACGTGAGGAGGACTTCAAGACCGGGTCTGAACGAAATCAACTCAGAGCAAAGACAAAGCGGTCTCTTCAATGGTAGGTAACAGGCATACCACCAGGAAGGGAAGGAATCCCTATCAAACACACGTTAGTCTCCAAGAATTTCGGATCAAAGGTTTTGGGATGATGGGAAGGCCCCGAGATTGATGGTCATGAATAGAGGAGCATGGGGGGACTTACATCCTTCAACCTCTTCACTAATATGTGACTTGATCATACACTTGTTGGCTTCAGCGGCGGACTGCGTTTTCATCCCCTTACATGCATCACCAGCGCATCTCTCGTCCAGAGCTACCTGCAAAGCATTGCCTTTCCAGCCAAACAGGTAGTCGCCGTGCCATCCGTAACCGGTGCTGCAGGAATCATTCAGTATATATCTTTAAGAGGGAACATAGTCACAAAAATGGGGATTGACGATAAGAAGACGATTCGAGTCAGATGCGCAAGTACGAAGAAGGTAGAGGGAAGCAAGGGCGCAGGTGGCGAGGAAAGGAAGCTAGAAAACTTACCCATCACCCATGCTATAAACGAAGGGTTGCGATCCATCTTCCGGCCAGATATTCTTATCATTGAAAGGCCTCGTGTCCCACATCACCTCATACATCACCTGGGGGAGCTTTACAGGATGAGTCGACGGGCAGGGACCTGAAGATTCAAAGCTCCCACTACTGGGGTAAGCGACGTGAGATTTGTGGTCAGGACTATCTACATTCTTTCCATCCCAGCATCTACAATGAGATTCATATCAGCATCCGTACAAGATATGCTGTAAGGAAGAAAACTTTGATAGAGAACTTACGTTGGGAAAGTAATAGTTGCGCGAATACCCCCTCCACAAATCTTATTCGGCAGTGAAGTAGTGTCGGACCCAGTGCAAGGAGCGCCGCCAAACGGATTCTGCTGGATATTGGCTTCGCAGCGATGGCAGAGCTGCTTCTGCATATTTTTGCCTGCACGGAGCATAGGATCGCCAACAATCATGCGGAAGCCCTACAATGACATCAGACCCGGTGTCTTAAGTTTGGTGGTTCCGAACTTACAGGTTTGAAGCCAGTGGTTTTGGTCTTTCCATCATACGGGCTGTTATAATAGACTGTCAAGCCGCCATTCTTGCCCTTGAGGCCTAAATTTGTCAACTGTGGTACTCGCTTAAACGACCCATTGCGAGCCCTAAAGTACAAGCTCGCCGTCCAGTAGTTTGAAAAGTCGTCGGCGTAGGTACACGAAGTACAGGTGGATCGCTCTGATGGGTCGTATGTGCCAGGCGTCATGGTAGCATTGAATGAGTTCCCTCCAGCAATTTGGTGCACGTGAGCAGAGGGAGTCTGGCCCGGGTTCACCAAGGGGTCTATGCGCTCGACAACGAGCTGCGAGCATTCGAAACGCATGAGTGCCGCTGACCCTTGTCTCCTGTTTTTCGTGGGAGCTCCGTAGACATCCTGCGCGGACAGCGCAAACGCTACAACAAGAGATTTCCACTGCATCTTGGAAGGCTCGACGTTAAACTCGATAAATGTGAGATGAAAGCAGATGGAATGACGGGAAGGAGAAGAGGCAGCAAAGAGTGTGAAGTATAAATCGCCATGGTTAACTTGATTTTCATCCCAGAACGGCAATGCATTATTTGCCGAGCACATTTATTAAACGGCAATCAGTTTTGCCACATGTGCCACATGGACGTATATATTGGCCAGTTGCAATTCGCTGCCAAATAAATATCCCAAATGAACGGACAAGCTCTACAAACAAGCTTTCACCAAGCGGCAGTTATGTCGGGCGAAGTGGAGACAACCAAGCCACTAGGGATTCGCTCAGGAGATCCATACAATTACGATGATGTGCCAGGGTTAGACCAATTAGAATTATCGGTTGAAGAAAGCCTGCTATGGAATATTTGGAGGATATGATTTTGTTTCGCACGTAGCCCAACTCTCCGCATTTCAAAGTTAAGAGATCCAGAATGTTCTTCGTTCCTAGGTATGCTAACCTATGTCCAAGAAAACGAAAAGAAAGACAAAAACATAGGCGTATGCAGGTCAGAAATATCTTTCATAAGCTGTGTGATAGATTTTGATACATCTGGGTGGGTCTCTAGCGGTTAACGGGTAGTATGCACTTGAACAGTTCCAAAATTGAGTATATGTTTTAAAAGCAATCACATGCTCTGGGTGAGAGCGTATAATCGTGTCGTCCGTACGGCTGCGTAGAGAGGATGAGATAGGCGAAGACACTTTGTTTCTGACTCCATATAGATTTCTTCCCGTCCCCTCAAACCGGACCAATCTAGGAGCTTATTATGTCAGTGACTACATTCACAGCAAGCTTGTTGTTACAGCCAAGCTTCTAGCCCCCTCACACTCGTCGCCAATAATCTCCTCTTTGCCTGTGTCTCCCCCCTACCATTTATTGATAATCTTATAGATTAGTTAAGGAGACAAGAAGGAGAGTCTCATGAGAGCCACTAACAGAGGAACAGGCTCTCTTGAAAGGCTTGGTATCGTTGATCCGGTCAGGGTTAGCTTCCCATGCAGTCATTATCTCTGTGTATCCGTCTTTGGTAGGCCATCACAGCCCCTTCCACTGCATCCAAGTAGCTTATCATGTTTGACTCACTGGATTTGGCAAATATATTGCCCAACAAGTTCGCCGTCAACCGTGTCCGAAATACGAACCAGTGGACCGAGACTGTGGATATCACAGCAAAGGATAAACCTCGATACCATAGCGCCATCTTCTTTTCACATCAGGGGGCAGGATAAAATCACGAAGGATGTTGGTATATCATGCACGTGTCTATCAACCTCTAATTCATGCGTACATTGGGCGTCATCAATGGCCTCAGCACATTCCAAGTCAATGGTCCGCATCCGAAAATTTGGCCCTCTTATCTACGGAAGAAGATGGGTATCAGAGTCAGTTTCAAAGGCTCAGAGTCATATTTCTGGAGTGTGAGAGTCGCGATTTAACATATCAGCGAAGTAGACTGTACTTCTGGCTAAGTAGCTTTTCGGGTTCTACGTGCTTATGAGAATTCCACTACCAACGTTTTCACGAGGCATAAATATTCTCGATACCAGGACCTCGACTACGGACATAACCATACCCCATATTGTACGCCACCACCGAAGAGGATACCCAGTTCATTACATAGTCCCTCATATTAGCCACAAACCCCAAATCAGCATCCAATATAGGCATGTACATCTGGACTCTTGGCCGACACATGGGCGTAGATCAGATTGGGTAGTGTTAGTGACTAGTATTGGCTTCTACCTGCTTCTGCTGCAAGATACAGCCAAATCTATGTGCACGAGAGCAACAGTGAATTTCCTACTCCTATCCTATTTCCGTTTTACTCCTCACCTCCTCCTCGTTCTCATCGAAGAGATTCACTTCTGCAAACAGCATCATCGTCATCAACATCACCCTTGAATTCATCTTCATTATGCACGCGATCCCCCCGGCATCGAGGAACTCGTCCTCATTTCCAGGTTCTCATCTTCAGCCTCTCCTTCACCCTCTTTGACCTGTTTGTATACGAGAGCATCCTGGCTTGGCGTTGAGCCAAAGGGCGTACGCCCGGCGGTGAGCATTTTGCCTGAACTTACCGTGGCTATGGGCCTCTGCTCGAAATCCTGTCCCTTTGGCGTCGGCTGCAACGGAGTCGCACAGGAACGTAAGTGGGTTTTCTAAAGGCGCAAGGCTCTTGTAGTTCTATAGTTTGAGTCGGCATTCATTTGCTTCGTAACACATTCCAGCATAAGGTCATAGACAGACGCATTTCAGCAGATGGTTTGTGAGTTTGGAAGGACGATCTAGCATTGTACCTAATCAAGAATATTGTGGAATCCCTATACTTCCACCCAGCAATAGATTGACCTGTAAACATGCGTGGCAGGGGTAGAAGAAAGGTCACGGATGCCCTTCCACTCATTTCGTCTTGAAGGAAAGGTAATCCATGAATTCCTGCTTTATTTCGTCCCACCAACCCCACATCCGATCTTTTCGAAACAACCCATCATATGGGTCCTTGTAGCATCTACATAAGTATCAGGGTGCCGCTTAGCATACAAGTGGGGTTGGGTATTTACACGCGATGTTCCTCTTCAATCTCTTCGTCACTAAGGAAAACGATATGGCTCTGCATTCTCGTATACGTGTACATTACGATAGAGATAAAATGACGATGGTAAGGCATTCGGAGTTGTTCAAGCCTGGAGTATATGGATGTCCTCTGGAAACGAAGCGGAGGCGGAGGCAGTGGATTATGCTGTCGAAAACGCTAATGTAGGACAGACGGAGAGCGACGTCTCTCCACGACGGGAATACGTCAATGTATCGCCTCTAGAATAATTGTTATGCACTGTTCACATCAAAGTATTGAGATGATGTACTTACCGGATCAAGATATTCATCCCTGTACGTACCCAAATACGTCCAATCCCAGAACGAGAGCCGGATAATCCAAAGCAAAATGATCGGTTTGACAAGAATAATGGCCATTGAACCCATCTCCAAGCTTCCATCGTCCAGGTCTGAAAATTCAGCGAGGGCTCGGAGAACCATTGTGGAAGTAGAAGCGTAATAGAACCATACTGCCTTCAGACACTCGGGATGTTTGCGGAGTATGGAAGTACAGAGGAGGGCGAACAGAGACGTGACAAAGTATATTGAGGGATTTGGTGTTTCGAGGATATCCTTTAGTACGAAGGAAGGCAGCGGTGCTGACGGTGGGATAGGGTTGAGCCCGGTCCATGCATTCGACGCAATAGACGGCAGTTCGAGAACTAGCGCGAGTATACCGGTCATTGGCAAGTAAAGGATTGCGTATGCTTGGAACTGAGCCATTTTGCTTTCGGTTATTAGTGCCAGGCCGTCAGCGATGCAGCTCGGAGTTGTATGAATTTCGATTGGGGCTGTGAAGGCAAGGCCCATTTATGTTCTGTCGCCTCAGATTTAACTTAGCCGCCAAGATCCCGCTATCACTAGCGAAATAACCATGTTCCCGTTCGTTACGCGCATATTTCGTCGTACATTCATCACTATTACCTTCTCTATGCTCGCTCTCTGCAAACAGCTCCTGCTGACACTTTCATTTTGGGCGCCTATATGCACCCTTCGCCACTACATCCACCCAGCTCAAAAAGCTGTAGATAGGAATCTATTCTATAAGGACAAGAGGACATTATTGATTAAATAACTAAGCACTCGTTTACACCAAGGTCCGTTTACCAATAGAAGGTGGTATATGCCGAAACATCCGCTAGCGGTTGGCAAGTGTTCAAAATCCTGTCCCTTACGTCTAGCTATAATAAAGTTGCGCAGGAAAGTGAGCGGTTTGTCTACAAGGCGTATTAGACTAATGGTTGGGACCCTTCTATGAACTTATTAGCTCTGCATTCCTTCTTAGCCCAACGCAGTAAAGCAATACATCTCGCATTGGACCCAATCGGAGCAGAGGTAACCAGACAGAATTACATGTTCAATTTTGAGCTAAATAAGTGTTTTCCAATCGGATGGCACCGTACGGGGTGACTTGGAACTCTGACACACTGTGAAATGGAGAACCTGGTGATTCACTGGAGCCTAGCGAATGATTGAATGTGCTCCTGCATCAGCATTGCCGAGGATTAAGATTAGGAAACCTCGAAGGAAAACATCGGGCAAATTGATGCTATTCTAGAGGAGGATACATACCAGCCTCTTCTAGTATAACAACCAGGGCTGTTTCTATCCCGACATGCGAGAACAACCAATGAACCATGGCAAAAGGTTTCGTAGATATCGTTACGCTGAGCGAGGCCTGCAGTCCTAGTATATTTCAAAGATACAAAGAGACTACCCGCCAGTATGCTGCGTTAGCTAAGTTATCGTCCAATATAAGGCGAGGTCCTCTTCGGAGCATAAAAGGCGTCCTCGTACGACGGGCGACCTAAAGTGAGTCGCCTGGTTTCATTTCGAAGATGATGTTATCCTTGCGAAGGTCAGTAAGCCTCAAAGGTGTGTAGTGCATCGGTTTTTTGAACCTCTCTCGATTTCGAAAGCCATTCCAGTTCGCGCTCGACTATCTCCGAGCCAGAGACGTCGCCTTTATCACTCTCCTCCCTGGAAGTTCTTTTATGGTATCTGGCTTTCAAATAAAGCTACTAAGCGATGTAAGTATTGACATAATATTCAGCCCTGTTTTCGAATGCATTGGCTCATAAAGTCATTTGAAAATCTGCAACACTTTTGGTCGTTCACCGCACCAAGCCCATAACCGCTCTCTATAATCTTCATTTAGAATGAATGAGTTCTGCAGATGTGACTAGGTCCGATGGCAAAAGTTAATTCCCTGCAGGAACAAACAGATATGGTTTCCCCGGGGTTTGAGGAAGGGGAGGGGGGTTTATAATGGTTCAATCGTATCACGCCAAAGACGTACAGTAGAGTCTCGTTATAACGATTAGATTTTGCTAGAGGGTTTCTATTGTTATAGCGGATTATTGCTGTAACGATTTGATTATATAAGACTATTTTCGCCTAAAACGGGTAAAATCCTTAGATTCGAAGAGGTGAATGCTTTACTAAGCAGATTGTAGAAGTCTATAACATCTATATTTATTCCCTGTATTCTAACTGAAGAGCGCTATACTTCTCTTAAGGGATTTCACATCTTAGTACTGCAGAGAATAGTCAAAATTCTCTAGGATCCTTTAAATTCCGCCTTAGAATGCACTTCGTTATAACGATAAATAATAGTTCTCTTACCAATCAATCCGATATCGAGAAATTAACAGATTTGCATGGGATATGAATTCAGCCGAGACGACCGTATCGCTTAATCGCGATTATCGGTATAAGAGGAATCGTTATACCGAGACTCTACTGTATCGCCACTTGAACAAACGCGTCCTTCAACAAGTGTGAAACAAGCCATAAAGCTGCCCTGGTTTTCACGAGGAATTTCGATCAATACCACAAAAATTAAATTCTGTGAAGTAATTGAGGCAGTTCGTCAACTTTCCATAATAGGAGAGGCAACCGAGAGCAATCAGGGCCGTTGCGATATTGCGTCTCCGCCCAATTGTCGGCATTGAAGTCCAAAACCATTCCTTCGGCAGCTTGATATTCAAATCCCCCAAATACCAGGGCTCCGCTATAAATGGGGTTTCCTGGCTTTCGAGGTAATTTCTTTCAGCCAAACTATGACCGAAAACGCTAACTCCTAATCAGTCCTGGCGATGTCTTTGCTAGAGTGACAAGAAGGGATTCTGGAATTGGCATAAGCAGAATTAGTAAGATCTTGCTGCTGGGTTATCTGAAGCAACATATTCTCATCCGCAATTGGTTCCCTAAAGCTAGTATTCTCGTGCTGCTTAAATTGCGCCTTCCGCTTTGGGTCCAAGAGGATGAGATTTATCTCTGACCGCTTGCTGTACTTCAATTAAACAAAGAGATTCGGTTTATATCCCAGAAGGCCCGTGTTGAATTTGGCATGCATATGTATGTCGGCCACTTCGGCATTGATTCCATTGCAGTCCTGTAAAGATTGGGGAGACTGCCAATCCACTTCTTGCTCTCAATACTCGATTGGTCTAATTATCTAGCTTTTCCGGTGCATAGTGAGGCTGTGAGGAATTTAGACCCTATAGTAAATACTGAGTGCCGTGAGCAGACAGAGCGCGATGACCTAAATAGTTTACATGCACAGGTAATTGGGCTAAGGAACTCACCCCACTCAGCCGAGATTAAAGGAATGCCTTTTCAACAAAATGGGCTGTGGCAGCATCGTGAATAGGAGTACGACAGTATTGGACGTTGCACCGCTTGCGGAGGGTGAGTAACAAGCTCCGATGAAGAACAAACAGTGCTGGACACTGAAGTGGTCAACTCAACCTCAACTTTTAACCTGATGTTCCCTTAACCTCATACCGTCGCTTGCATCCCTCCTCAATACACTATCTTCGTCAAATTTCATCAAAAAGATGTCGTTGCAGGTCTGCTGCAAGCGTTAACGTGCTACATCGAAGCCAGCTCCTCGAAAAAAGCCCCGAACTGAGCAAGCTCACACAGAGTCTTAAGTAGTTGATGAGGTGCTGCGAACCTCAAACCGCAACACATAACAGCTAATATCAAGAAGTAGTTAATACAATCGCTGCTGACGTCCTTAAGCTCGATAAAGATGGTGCTGTTGCCGCTACATCTTATCAGTCTACCAGCGCCGACACCCTTAAGGCTCAATACGACGACCAGCCTTCTTTACAGTATCTTCCTCTAGAGCCCCAGAAGTCATACGATTACACATAAGTATATTAGGAAAGGGCATCGGGCTAGGTACAATGCAACAACTTTAGAAGGAAGGTTTGGTGGTGGAAGTACGGTGTACCGCTCGATATACACACTGACGACGATAGCAAGCAATTGGATTCTAAGGAGCAAGACTGGTTTAATAAGACGTGCTACCTTAAGAGAACTCTTATTCAACGCATCCTAAAGACAGTAAACGATGGTGCTGGCCCGTCAGGCTACCATAAGTTTGTTTATCTATCTATCTTTACGTATGAGTTCAAAAAGGACATTAATGAGGCTGAGAAGAGCCCGGATTGGTTAAAGCAGAAGACAAACACTCAAGATCCCGTTTTCCGGCATATCCATAGTGGTCTCATGGCCGAGTACGACCCTAAGGTCTTCAAGAAGAAGCTTCATTACTTTACAGTTGTTAAGTCGATCCTGTTACACAAGCTTAGGAAGAGATCTTTAAGCGCGTAGTAAGATTGCTTCGGATCCCAGCAATCGCTATACAACTTACTCACCGCACTGTATGTAAGTCGACGATAAATGAATTTATCTATTATAAGAAGGAGATTTTCTAATACATAAGGGAGCTACCCGGAACAGTATTCGACATAGACAGATTATCTATCTCCGAAAGTCTATAGATAATCTGTTTCGTTAGCCAGTGGACATAAGTAGACTTTTTCATCGCTGAATTAACCCATAATGAGCTCGAATAGTGGAAACTTACGTCGTCTACCGAAAAGTTAGCTCTTGGCCTTTGATACTCGCACAACCTCATCAAAATGGCTGTGAGTAGCAGCACCTACCTCTTCTCATTCATTTCATCAAGAATAAATGTGGTATTAGTCCAATGGTATCCTCCATGGTTACATGCAACCAGCAGAAGAAGCAGGTTCGTACTAGATCTCACTGAGATGGCCACGAACGAGCTTGAGACACCCACAGAGTCCCAAAATAGCGCAGAGGTTGTTCTTGGGGACTCAGCGTCGTCTTTTCAGAAGGACTTTGACTACTCGTGGGTGGATTGGCCTTGAATTCCCGAGTTCACGCGCATCTCCCAGTCCTTTCGTACTTCGTATTGGATCTGGGATTACAGCGTGCCAGTAGACAAATAGATCACTCTGTGTGAGAGAGGCTTCGCGACACTATCTCTGCAGGGCCTGCCACTCAAAGGTTAGAGGAAAGCCTTTTCAAATTACAAAAGGCAATGCAGCTGTCAAGAGATACTTTCTGAAGGAACATAAGAGTGCCTTCGCCGCAGACTAAACCAAGATTATACTGTAGGAGAGGCCTTTGCAGAGGCAGGAGATACCTGCTTCTCTTAATCTTAATGTCTCTAATCCTCTACAGCAGTCAATATACAATAAAATTGCTGAGGGCTTCAATCCTGAGGCCTTTACGAGAGATGTCCTTAGTTAGATTATCCATTGCAATGTTTCCTTCCACAAAGCATGTCAAACGACAGCTGGAAGCAATTCTGGTGGTTTTATTGATATAGAGTAGTGTAATAGGTCTGACCGGACGCAGGGTAAATATGTAGAGCAACCTCATGAATTAAAAACTATGGATGGCTATCTTACTTAAATATGTGCTTTGTAAGTAAGAATAGGGGGATCGACAGGAGACGATCGTCAGGAGAGCTCAGTATACAAGCAATGGTGCTACCTGAGAGGCCAGCACTCGGTTACAATAGGAGTTGTTGTGCATTTTGAAAAGAGGAAAGTTCAGAAAACTAGTGCCAAGTCCTTCATCTGACGGGTTCTTCCACCAATCGAAAGATCTCCACCTAAAACTAGATGCAAACAGTAGAAAAAGCTCCTACTAGCCCCCTGTTACACCAAATTTGACGGTCTTGGCACACATCATCGAGTCTGTATATTTTTATCAGTCTGTGTCAAACACTGACTTGGAAAGATCTATATTATCTTTAACTTATAGACCTCGCGTAGCCTCCAGACGATTAACGAGATTGTTACTTACTCCGTCTATAAGAAGGAGCTGTAATTGGACTGCTCCACTACCTCTTAGCCTCTCAGTAAGATAGGTAATACGCATAATGGTGCTCGCATCTGTCAAAGTACTTTAAAAGTTTTAATAGCTATCGGGTTAAGAATAAGCTGGGGTTTTCCGGTAGTTAACAACGACGGCAAGAACGATACTGCTATAGAAATTCTTAGAAAGACTCCTAAGTTTAATCTGGAGCACCGCTGACTACGATATAATAGCTATATTATTAACCTTATCGCGAAGCAACCACTGTTCGGTAACAATTTTTAAGAAGTTCGAGGGCAAGTTGCAGAAGAGCGCACAGGATCTTAGGGAGGAGATGCAGCTCTGGCGTAAGCAAGCCCCTATTAGGCTCCTGCACAATATAATTAAGTAGACTTGATGCTGTGGCCTCATCATTCTCTATACAGCCTTAGCAGTAATTCGTTCCACCTCGGTAATATCTGGTACAAAATCCAAGTTTTGAGGTAACCAGTTATTGCGTTGTCGCTCTTCCAGTTCCAGGATGACGAACGCATCACGACGGCATTGTTCCTCGAGTAGGGATTATCGCTCATATTAACTAGGATTCTTGGCTCATAAATATGCGGAAGGGGTTGCTCTCTTGATAACTAGAGTGCTGGACGATACTGCATGAGTATTGGTAAGACCCCAAGCTAAACCTCCAGCCTGTATATCTGCAAGGATGGAAGCGACGAAGTTGACAATGATGGGGGCGATAGATGACGAGCGAATTTAAAAGATGATGGCACTTCTCGGTTGTCCGCTAAAGGATCGTGGTCGGAAGCACTAGGCAATAGGTTGGAACCAGTAGAAGCTCTTGGCTGCCCAACCGATGGCGCTGAGTTGTTTGTTGTAGAAATACATCGAAACAAGGGTACGGATTCCGTATTATCACCTTCACAATTGCCCACTGGCGTGTTTGCAGCCCTCCCTGCTCTGTGTTGCGATGGTTCCTGCCCGTTTGATTCCTAGCCTTGCCTGCTTCCGCGTTTTTGCTTGCTCCGAGGGAGATTCGGAGGGAGAAGAGCTAGAGAACGATTCGCGTGGTTGAGAAGATAGTTCTTGCGCTCGGTGTCGTGGTGATAGTGGTGGGATAATTTATAGAGCTCGGAGTTCTCGATTGTTAACCCGTCGCGGCGCGAACTATCGTAGGAATTCGAATCCAAAAATAACCTCTGGTCGACTGACTGAGGCTGAAAAAGGTGCAAAGATTCACAGGCTCCAGTGAGTTAGTTTAGCCTTTGCCTTCTAATCCTGGAATAAAGAGTTAAAAGGGTTGGAGGGTTCAAAATGCCCTGAGTGGGCCCCAGGCTAGACTGTTGTGGTGCTCTGGGAGTTGACGGGTGTCGAGGTCACCGTGACACAACGACGGCTGTAGCTGTTCGGAGGACGCAGTGGCTCGAAAGGTTGTCAGCTGCCAAATGTAAGGGCGGGCCAGAAGTAGGACCGAGAGAGCAAACGAGTGCATGTAAAATGTGTATTGTGTCTAACTAGTCCTCTGGAAGTTGTGAAGGAAGGGCGCTATGTACTAGGCGCTAGCGCACCAAGAATGATTACATTACCGTATTGCCTAGCCATCCTTCTTAACAAGGAGTAAGGGGAGTGGAGGTTGTTGTGCGAGTGACAGCAACGTCAAACAGAAGATGCGGCAAAACGATGACCCGAGAGGGTCCAGCCAGTAAGTGAAAGTGGCGCTACTGAAACACAGCCGACCCAAAAAGCTTCACTCCCGCTGTGTATTACCCGCTTTGACGACTACAGGAAGCTCTGGAGATCTAGATTTAGGTATCGAGACAGGAGGATTCAAGCCTTAGCAAGGGATGATAGATAAGATGGGCGGCAAGGTCTATAGTGTGCTTTTCGATGCGCCGGTCAGTAAGATATTGTCCTTCTGCCCTAAGTGCCACACAGGGTCCATCCAGACCACAGGTGAATGCGCATACGTAAAGCTGCACTTTAGGAATCACCTTTTGGCGTGCCTTACGCCACCCAATAAGGCCAAATTTCTCCTTCCTACGCATCCAAATCTAGCCTCTCTGAGCTTCCTGTAGTCGCCAAAATGCCGTGACCGAATTTTAGGGATGTCAATGGACGCGGTATATGTTTCAGGATTCGGCTAGATGAGGCCTTAGCAGCTGATTCCCCAGCGAAAAGCAGGAGGCTGGTTTCAAATGTTAGCATGAGATGTCGCACACTCCTAGACTTCACAGAGACAGGAGATTGGCGGAGTATACGAAATTACAACTCAGACCCTGAGCTTGTCCCATCTCTTGTACCTCCTGACGAATCCAGAATCCTCCATTCTAGGGACTCCAGATTAGCCTGGCACGCTTCTGTGGTCATTAGTGGTCTACGTATCCAAACCGGAGGATATAAATGGGCGTGGTGTTCTTTTCTCATATCCCAGTCTCCTCCCATGCTGCATGGTCACTGGGCGGGCAGTTGGAGATGAATTAGGTCGCGAGGGTACCTCAATCCTTGAGTTGGTGTGAGACGGACGGTACTGAAATGGTGGTATATCAAAAGGCGGACTACTGCCAGTGCCTATATCAGATCTTTGCATGGTGGAGTTTTGCGATGACAGCACGACTTGAAAATCTGACTTTAGGTGCCCGGGAAGGGAGATTTCTAATTTGGTAGGAGATGTAGGGTCGTGCCCATGTTGATTTCTAGGTCGTAGCTTCAGATGTACTACTGTCTGAATGTTTCGCACCAGTTCCCATTCGACTTCACATGCTATTATTGTGGATAAGCATCCTCTTAACTCACAATATATAGCCAACATTACACGCATTCCCGTCATTACAACCCACTCTAGATTGGGATTCAAGTAACTGCATTGGACAGGTCATGTTTTGGCGCATGCGGCCATTTGCATCATCCTGGAAACATTCAAAATGGATGCAGCGAGGACTTGGTTTCAAAGATAGGCTGGGATGCTTGTAGGAACCCGCTGGCCACGTACCTAGGATTCGCTCCGACGGCATGCGTCAACACCAAAACTTGATCTCTGAACGCGGCAGAAGAACACTGGGGGACTTTGGATAAACATACCGGGAAAGAGGTGACATGAATTAGGAGGACGAAAGAAGAATGCAAATTGCTCAAAGAGATATACACATGAACAGGAAAAGTTGTCACCTCCATCAAGCATCTTTACCCAATAGAATGGAACGCTAAATTACCGTGGCCACGGATGCTGTGCCACACAGGGATCAGGGTCTATCTTCCTCTGGATTCAACCCAGGCATTCTACAGCGCCTTCCAATTAGGAGGGCTGGCCACACTCCACCAGAATGCTTCCAATGTGGGAAGGAGCTCCATTGGCTGAATTCCTCTCCATTGCTTATGAATCAGTGTAGACCACCACCACCGACCCCTCAGTCAAGGCGCTCAGATGACCCAATACTCGAATGGAAGAAAGATATGAGATTACGGAGATAGGTCGAGAAGTATGGGTAGCGACCAAAAGGCGTCATCAAGCAGCTACGCGCTCTATTAGTCCCCGCATTCGCATTTCAAGTCTCTTGGACGTCAACAGGGCGAGAATATCGTGCTAGTCAACACAGCCATTAATATACTACTAAATTCGGGTAGCCACATCACATTTCACCATAACTCTTGCGCGACCTCTGACGTCCTAATACCGCGTCGAAAGATAAGTCCATTAGCTCCCTGGCGTGATGAGGTTGTTGCCAAGCCCATGCTTTTCCCGGTTACCGAGGTCCATGGGCAAGGGTCAGGAACCTCATTATTGGACGCTCAACAAAACATTTTGCTTTTTCTCATGCTGTCTTCAACCATCTGTCCAATCGAGCTGGGGATAAATCCTCCCATCACTTGGGTGTTTTGAGAGCATTTTTCCAGGCCGCAGTAGCGGGATGGCGCACTGATTCCCGGCATATCTCCTCATCTGGAACCCATTACCGAATAAAAACGGGTCTTCGGCACACTATGACCCTCAACATGCTATCAACGATGAGGAAATGATGAAGACGGAATGGCGCCGCTTTAGACCCTCTTAACCTTATGGAAGGTGCGTAAGCACAAAAGCTTTTCTTCGCGTCACCTCCTTCTCATCGCGGAGTAAATTTCTTACTGTTCCCTTTTCTCCCCTTCCTTCAATTCTCTCCCTATCAGGCCGAAAATCGGGTGTAAGTATCAGTGATATGGATGACAAGGAAACGAGACCCGCTTCCTCTTCGAAGGAGAAAGTGTTATCGGAGATTGATATTGATGAGGGCGATCGATCCACCATTTCAACGACATCGACCGACTCGATCGATTCTGCAGAGGACGTCCAGTCCATCCACCAATCGCTGAGCCGCAATGCTGGGTATTCTGTGGAGGAAATGGAAAAGACCCTGGCGCACGTTGCCAGTGTTGCCACGAATATGACCTCGGATCCCCGGTTTGAAGTTGATTTCGATGACGACAGTGGAGAAAACCCGCAAGACTGGAGTATGGCAAAAAAAGGATTAATCATATTTTTCATGTCCTTCTCCACCTTGGTCGTGGTCATGTACTCAACAAGCTACACCAGCGGCATCCCCGGTATGATGAAGACGTTCGGAATCGAATCCAAGACCCTCATCGTCCTTGGAATCACAACTTATCTGGCTGGCCTAGCACTTGGATCGATTCTCTTAGCACCTCTGAGCGAAATGTACGGCAGACGGCCAGTATATCTAATCGCGGTCTTCATGTTTGTCGTTTTGATAATTCCTTGTGGCCTAGCAGATGACCTTGCCACAGTCCTTATTACACGCTTCTTCGCCGCTATCGCTGGATCCGCCATGATCTCCAACGCCCCTGGGACGGTCAGTGACATCGTCAGTGACGAATACCGAGCCTTGGCCTTTTCCATCTGGTCCATTGGCCCAATGAACGGGCCCGTTGTGGGACCCTTGGTAGGTGGCTTCGTTTTCCAGTTTCTTGGTTGGAGGTGGACAAATTGGGTGGTTATGATCGGATCAGCGGTCTCTTTCTTCATGGTGCTCACTGTGAAGGAAACCTATGCTCCTGCGATCCTCCGAGCAAAGGCAGCAAGAAAACGGAAAGAGACGGGAGATGACCGCTGGTACTCTCGCTACGATGATAAGAAGCAGTTCTGGCCTCTTCTGAGAGAAAACCTCGTGCGCCCACTTTCTATGAGTGTCAAAGAGCCCATTTGGTAGGGCTATCATCTTTCTTCTAATGATATAGCGCGCTGATGCAGATCAGTATCTTTTGGAACGTATATATAGCGCTCGTATACGGTGTTCTGTACCTTTGCTTCGTCGCATATCCCATCGTCTTTTCGGACCTACGAGGCTGGAGCCCTGGTACATCTGGCTTGGCGTTTATTGGAATCGGAACTGGAGGTAATCACAGGTCCTTTATCTCACCTAACTTGACTGACGTATGCCAGGGATGGTAACCATCGCCTGTGAGCCATTGATTCGAAAGATGATCAACTCACACAAGCCCGACCCTGCCACGGGGAAGCCACCACCGGAAAGCATGATCAGCGTCGTTTGCATCGCCGCTGTGGCGGTTCCAGTCGGGGAATTGATATTCTCATGGACTTGGTAAGTGATATAGTGCCACCTTTTAACTGCATTAACTTGGAGCTGACTTCAGGTAGCACTCCAAATGTACACTGGATAGCTCCCTTGATCGCAGGAGTTCCCTTCGGAGCTGGAAACTGCGCAGTGTTCATCTATGCATCGAACTATCTCGTTTATTCCTATGGTATCTATGCTGCTTCGGCCCTCGCCGGGAATGCCGTGTTAAGATCTGCGATGGGCGGAACTCTTCCTCTCGCTGGTCCAAAAATGTAAGCGCGTTTTTCCTTCCGTTTCATTCCACCACAAGAGCTAACATACAATAGGTATGAGACTTTGGGCCCTCACTGGTCTGGAACGATGCTCGCGCTGATTGAATTCACCATGATCCCGATCCCGCTCGTCTTCTACAGATACGGTCATAAGATCCGGTTGAAGTCCTCGCTGATTAGAAGAATGCGGGAGGATAGGGAGAAATTAGAGAGTAAGAAGAGGCGAGCTGCTGAAAGAGAGGAAAGGTTGAAGATGAGAGACGAAGGAATCCGACCTAACGAAGTGAGAGGTAAGGAGAAGGAAGATTTCGAGGTTTAACTTTGGGGACATATTAGTACGCACAAGTGATTTCTCGTTTCGGCGTTCTTTTGAAAAGCAGCGTTTTGTTTTCATTGGGTGGTGTTTGGGCGATCTAGGTATATACATATAGTTAGGGTGGAACTTCCAAGAGATAGTGAGGTAGACACATATCCGGTATGTCAAGTACCTACGAATAATTAGCTAATATACTCCGACCACAGTGCAACTCACGCCTGTGACCGAAAAGATTAGGGACATGCATGTGTCCACTCTGTCTCATAACTCCTTCTTGGCGTTATGCTTCTCACTCCTGAACTCGAAAGCGCACCTGACTTGTCGAACTCAACATCCCCCACAAACCATCACCATATCACAACCACCACTAAACAAATTGCATCGAAGACCTTTTCACACCTCATTCAAGCCGAGACTGATCCCAAAAATTATACTTATTGAGTTATTAGGTCCGACTTCAATGGGACAACTCTCCCATGTCCAAACTCCTCTAAAACCCGCTGTGATAGGTATGCCCCTCTATGAATCGTGTTTTATTCAAGAAATACTCATCATCATCACCGTTATGTTACGCGCACTCCAATGGGTGTATTCGCCAATACTTTCTAAGCCAACGGTCTCCCCCAGCGATCCATTATGGATCCTCTCAAGAAGTTTTTGAACTCCGTCAAAGCCATTAAACATCTGGCACTCGATTTCTGAACTCCCAGTGCTGCCACCCAGCCATTCCTCACGTCTGCCAAGATTTTGAAGCACCCATGACATGATTTTGGAAAGGGTCTTAAACTTTTCAACTCGCAGCATCACCTATTGGTCATGGGAGTTGGGCTTTTAAGACCGTGGGGTGTCCAGCGCAGATTCGATTCATAGACTGGTTGCAGGAAATTTTTTTGCAGACTCCGGAGAACGACTATGCACGCCATGAAGCTGTGATCTCGAACTTTTGGTCGGTTAGAAATGGGTAGGGAAGGAGGAAGGGGGAACGAGGGGTTTATATATGCAGCCCGGAGGATGACGGTAAATCCAAAGAGCCCGTACCCACTTCCACAGTCCGTATCACTTCTCACAATACTGCCCCTCACCATTACTATCTGTACAATCCATCCAACACGCAATCCACAACGCCCTACTGCTTCAGAAATCCTGCAGCCCAAAACTCCCAGCCATTGATGGCAATGAAAATTGATTTCGGACTCGGAAACAGACTCATATGGTAAATTTGAAACTAATTTTTTTTAATCCATAATCCTCAAAGAGTGCTTCTTTTTGTTGTAACCATTCCATAACCGACTGACGGTTTCAGATCCATACACGGCTCGCTCAAAGAATATTTGTGGTCGAACCACCCTCCCACTCGACATGTGTAGCTGGAATGAGGGCTTTCGAAGACTCGACTCTGCTCATCGTAAAGGTACATTTTTTCTCCTTTCAATAATTCCAGAAGTTGTGCGTGAAAGAGAAAGAGGGATTGAGCGTGAGAGCAGGGGGTTATATGATAGAAGAGGGAAATGGACTGTTAGTCAGCCTGGACACGATAAACTAAATCACTCCAATACCCTCATCCTGACTCTTCACGACCTGTGATTATAACTTCAGGAAGTTTTGGAGGGGACATTCAGGTGCGTATACAGGTAATTCTGGATTCAGCTAGAAATGGAAGTCGCTGGTCTATTTCAAAGTATGCTGTACCTTGAGCAAGTGCGCAGCTCTCCAAAAATCTTCGATATCAGCATAGAATCCACTAATGTTGCTCCTCGGCATCATCAATGACAACATGATCTGGAGATACATCATCCCTGCCCCGTTACCAACCGCCTGTTTCGACACCACCTGCACCGTGGATGTAGGTGTGAAGGGTAGAACCGTAGATTGCCTGAGGGCTAGTTATATAACCAAATCGCTCATTCCGATCTCAGAGGCTTTTTAACTGCTGATCCTACGCTTCAGAATTTCCGCAAGCGTAGTTTCGACGTAGTTAGGATGAGGTCATTAGTTGTCGTGGTCCATGAACTCATCTCGGGGTGTTTCGTGGTTCATCTCACCGTCTATCGCCAAATACTACCAACATATAAGTCTAACACTCTAGAACGCATGTGCTGCCCTATTAAATCTCCTCCAATTGAATCACTAGATTATTACGCCGCTTATTAACGTAATCGTCCCACATTGGCTGCGCGATTTGATCTCGTCTATGATTCATAGGCTGGTAGTCGGAACCGCCAGGTCGCCTTCTGTCACTTAGATCGGCTCCCCTCTCTCGCCTCCTATTAACCTCCTCTTCGGGAAAGGGGTTGTGGTTAAGTTCCTGCTCAAGCAATTTGAAGAGATCGTCAGTTGGCCGTCGTTGCTGAACGAAGTTGTTAACACCGGTAGGTATCTCGACGATAGCAATCTACTTTAAAATACTATACTCATGACCTCCAAAATGATGAATAATTACCTACCGATGCTTCCAGATACCTATCAGCCGTTCAATCGTCATGCAGAGAGAGGAGTGGCGGAGGTTGAAAGTCTCCTCGGCCTCTGACTTGTATTAAAGGCGAAATATGGATCCCTTCTGCAAAACTTGAAAAGGTTGGATATTTTTCTTGGCTCAATATGGATTTGTAGAACTCACTGAAAGGAAACACTGCAGCTTTGAACGAATAAAATCGAGTGGGTGGGGATGAAAGCCAGAGAGCCCGCGTATTTGTATGTTCCTAAATGGCAATGAGCGAAGGGCACATGTCAAGCTTCAACACTATGCATGCACAGTCGCTTCGCCAAAAGTAGCAGTTTTGAGATTACTAGTATCATTTTTGGATAGCTACAATTAATTGAACTACTCTCTAGTTTCTCCTAACCTGCCGTTTACATGAGAATTGGGGATTTTTATGTGAGAACTACGCCTAACCACTCCTAACATGTTGCCCTAGGGCTGCTAGTTATATCTACGGCCGTAGGTGGATTTACCGTAGATGGGCAACTCATCGCACCAATCAAATGAGCTCATCGAGGTGTTCCGACAGGGCTTCCGAGATCGTAGGATTGACATCCTACGCCAATCTACGGCTACAAAAATCTTTACGGGTGATGAAATATTAAGGTTGGCAAGCGTAGAGTTAGACGTAGATTCTACCTACTGGGGGTGCAGGTGGTGTCGAAACAGGGTAAAAACACCACGGTCGAATTTTGCGTTCCACTCTTCTTTTTAGACTTTCCAAACTCCAATTTACCGGCTATATATGAATGCAGGCAAGAAGTTTTGATCCCACCAAGAATCATGCGAAACTAATTTTATGTTTCTGAACCTCGCATCTCAAACCGTACCGAAATATTCTCTCAATTTTTGACCCGCACTGGAAAGATGGCGGAAATGTGCGAGCGTGGAAATTGGACGTTAAGCGGGCGGCGGGGAGCTTATATAGGTACTGCATGAGTGATGGGATGACGTAGCACATGATTTGAATTTGTCCTACTCAACTTCTACATCTCTCAAATGGAGCTTCCATATGCCGAAATTCCCGTTTCCTTTACTTCCTCCGCCGGAAATCTAAACTTCTCTCTATTCTTCGTGATCAGAAACAGGTCGGAATCTACAGTCCACGTGCCCGCTCCCTTCACCTCAAACGCTGTCTTCAGCAGCTGCCACCTCTCATCCCACCTCCATTCAACCCTCCTATGCCCTCCCCTTTTTACCCTCAGAACTAATCCGGCAACATCATTAGCCAACCACCCGATCAAAATAATCACTCCATTCACCACAACTATAATCCCGGTCCCAAGCACACTAAAACAAGTATACCGTCCATCTCTCACAATCTAATTCTTGCACATCCACCAATTTTCAAAGCTGGCGGAATAATGTATTTCTAGCTCTTTGGGTCTGCAGCCCTGTTGCCCATTGGAGTATCTCTTGTTGCATCCGCGCCATCACATGCCGTACCAGTTCTCGAGCTCTAGATGCCATTGATTTGGTGGGAGTCCTATCATTTCAGAGGAGTGAGCTAGCAGCGATTTCTCGCTTAGCCTTTGGAGAGGACCGCGGATACCCAGTGGGGAGCTGACGTTGAAGATGCGTTCGGCGACCGCTGCTTGTCTCGGATTCAAAGTTAAGACTAGCGCGGTAATATTCGGCGCAATGTGTTAATTCTGTGCATTTGTTGAGGATGGGGTTGCAAAACTGATGCTGTTCGGTACAACCGAGCGGCGATACTAGAGGATCGAAATCCAGACAGTAGAGATACCGAAACAATCCCCAAGGTCCGTCGATTTCGTACCGGGGGAAAAAACCAGGGATCGTCTACGGGATCCGGATAGCATGCTTATGTTGCGAGGAAGAGTAATGTGGTCACAGCATCTCTTGTGGGCTCGGGTATTGCAGACTTTGCAGTGAATGTTGACGAGTCGAATGCGGTCCAGCGGCGAGGTATCTGCTTTCCTTCAGGCAGAGATATGGCTAGGAAGATTATGTATGTGATTGCATTTCTCCTGTATAACTGGAACGCAGCAATTCATCGTCGTAAATGAAGGCGGCATTAGTTGCCCTTGTTTTTAAAAATTAATCGTCCATAGTTGTAGTTCCAAATGGAGAAATTCCAAAGGAGATTGTCTTCTCTATTTGCAGTTTAATTTGGAGCTGCTAGATGATCTACGACTAAGCTTTCAGTTTTACTGGGGCACAAGTCAGGTTTCGCCTGTATTGGACCTGATCCGTCTTCCGAGTGTTTATTCCCAGATACGTGCGGAAGTTCAGCAGGCCAGTATCAGGGGAAAAGTGTGATTGTCCATGCACATCTCTGGATCAAAGGGGCATTTCTCATCTGTGGTGTTCGACCAGAACCTGCGGGTATTCATATATTGACGACAGGCAGCATACGAGCTGGAAGTGTCGTAAGATCCCGGGTAACAAGATCATGCAAATACGGAACTCTTATCCCAGTTGAGTAGTGAAGACTTGATGGTCATATGCGAGAACGTCAACATTCGAGTAGTTTGTCGAAGAGCTCGGGGTCGTAAGATTCCAGTTCATATATGTCAAACCTCGTGCCAGTACTAAGGAATCCGAATTAATAGTGAGAGATGAGAACACTAATAGGAATCCAATCTATTACAAGTATAGGAGCGATGAGGCCTCCAATGGTAAAATTCTTCGAAAAACTTAATCCGTCTTGCCTTTCCAATACCAGGTCAATGTTGTCAAACCCCATAGATCAGAGACCATATTGCTTCGTGTTGCGAGATCTGACCCGAAAAGACGATATAGCAGAATATTATCCAGAACTAGTTTCTGGCGAAGTTGATGAATATGGCTACGAAAGCGATCAAAAAATTTCCATGATGATCTGAAAGGGTCAGAGTCAACCCGTGAATATTCTCTTGTGCGTGATTTATCCACACTCCAGTATATACATCTGGGAAAGACATTGAGGAGAGTGAGACGTTGGTGGTGAAGGGTGAAGCTCACATCATGAAGATTAATTTGGACGAGGTATTGCCATAAAAAAGGAGCCCAGAGTCTCGATAAGGTTATAGTTGAAAGATCATACATGGCACGAATCCTTCGAGCACGGACGTCCATATAGGCAAAACTCGGAACACGATGTTAGCTTGTATTATTCCAGTGCTACGCCTTGTTTCATACGATGGGCTACGTCGATAGCAAAGCTTCGTATATTTGGCAGAACCACCCGCATAAACCTCATGAGATAGATACTGAGCATAGGATACTTAGTACATTGATTAAATAACGAGCGGTAGGGAGTCAAAAACAGTGGAAGGAGGTGGAAAACGGAAATTCGAGTTGATTAGGAAATTGTCATACAATCAACCAAATCTATGCTGGGCAAGAACGAATCGTTCGCAAAGGCCATGTTTCAGCCGCTTGTGACATGCATGCCAATTAGTAACATCACGACCGCATGCATAAACGTTCGATAACTTGTGAACACATGTGTGCAAGCCAAGATAAGATAGCCTGACACTGAAGCTCCTGTCCTTCATCATCCGTTTTGGAACCCCCGAGCCGTACTAATACCACAATATAGGTCACGCTTATCACCAATATGGAGCATGCCAAACATACTGGCCACGCACTTCATACTTCTCATCACCCAACGTATCCGCATCATCCCGATCCGACCTCTTCAATCCCATGCCTGCTTCAACGTAAAACGGCTGAGCCCTATCCGCATACGCTGTCCGGGCAAAATGAAGCTTGAGTTTTTGCAACGGACCTTTCTGGTGTGCGGAAATTTCATCCGCAAGAGCGATCGCAAACTTCTTCGTGGCCTCAACATTGATTATGGGAAGAGAGACTGTACCCATGGCGTCCTGTCGGTACGCTAGAGCGAATTCAGTTGCGTTGCCCGGAAGGTGGAGGTATATATCGAGGCTTTTGAGGTTCATTTGATGCAGAAATGACACGTAAATTGAATTGGTCTGAGAAATTGTCAGTTGGTGCAGTCCAAAGCAGCATTCAAGATGATGTTCAGGTTTCACTTCACATGAGAACCCTGATAAGGAAACCAATTCAAGCGTACCTCGTAAAACCCGTCTCCACGAGCCAACACAGCTGCCTTCTTTTTCACTTGCCTAGCTGCTTTCTTACAAATTGCTCCCGGCGTCGTAGGCTGGTCTGCTTCATCCATGTCTTCAGCTTTTTCTTCATTTCGTCGAAATGGTATATCGAATCCAAGATGAGTCAGCTTTGGGAAGTCGGTGGCAATTTCCTCAAGGTATGAGGCATCTAAGTAAAGAGGCCACTCGTAAATTGTACGACTTGGGCGAAGATTCAATTTCTCCAGAGTCTTCCTGTGTCGTCTAATCACTGGCCAGATGTCCTTAATGTTTTGCTGCACATTTTCGATATCCAAACCTTCCAGATCCGTGATCGAATTGATATATGAGCAAATGGTATCCACACTATGGTCTTCATTCGGAGGACCCCCAAGGCGAAGGAACTTGAGGTTCGGAGTCCTTCCAGCCAGTCCAGAGATAAGCCTTGTCGGACATTGACGGCCGAAGTCCAGTTTCCTCATGCGCGACCAGTCCATAGAATTTAGAAGCAGTGAGCAGTGAACTTGATCAAAGGAATATTTGGCGGCATAGTTGCCGGTATAGGCTATTCTCAGCTCCTCCAAAGGCGGCAATCTTGTCTGCGAGTTCAGCGCAAGCTGTGATAGTCCTCGATTTTCTGGGAGTTCTGCGATTCGCGGACCGGTTTGGTATTTTCCGTCTTCATAGAAGTTATCCGGCTTCGCACGGATATCAAGCGACTTGCATTTGCGGCTGCCCTGGAGAATTCGAGTGATCTGAGACCATTCTGAATAGACTTCATTTGTCCTATGATTGAATTTGCTGACATAGATGGTGTATTCTAGGCCCTCGAGTTGTGGAGCTGACAGGAGCGCGGTATCCAGATTTTTATTGTCGAAGTCTGCCAAATGGCGGTCATGATTCCGAGCAAAAAGCTTTACATTTGGCCATGTTGACTGCAACTTCGAAAGTATAATAGAAGGCATCTTTACATTTGCGTTCCAGCTACAACGCTGTCAGAAAGCTAAAACATAATCATACCTTGAGTGGGTGACAAACCTGAAGGACATAAGATTATCAACCTTGTCCAGAATTTCCTTCAGCTCTGAAGCAGGTCTAACTAACTCTTCTACCCGAATATGACGGATATGTCTCGCCGGTCTATCTCCATTGCTCTGCCTGAGGCGTCGCACGAGGAGCTCTGCTGCTCGCCGCTGCCATGTCCCAAGAGTTCCTCGTGGCAAGATGAGGCTGCGGTAAATGTATGGCATCGCAATACTATTGACCGACTTTGATACGCGAGCAAGTGACAATAAAGAATATGGGGGTTCGTCCAAGAGTTGCGTCAGGATGAGATGGTGGATATCGTCACCAAGGCCGACGAAATTGATGCTGTCAAATCGGCCCCCCTCGATAGGAGGCAATAGAGAACTTGTCGAAAAGAATTCGCGAGACATGAGGAATGAAATTCAACGAACTATGGTGTATGAGGGTGTGTGTGCAGCCCTTAAATACCTGTACATTGAGGAGGGTGTCCGCAAGGCGGTCTCCGTTAAGCTGCGCCCACCAGGGGGCAAGGGGTTTTGAGAACGCCACAATCCATTGTGGCCTTACACGAGGCCTCGATTCTATCTCCTACATTGATATTTATCACGTTGGTGGACATCGGTAGATGAGTTGTATTGACGAGGGAGAAGGTAGGATGAAAATTGTAAGTAAGTGAGAATCAGTGTAGATGGAGAGGATTGCATTGTTGACTGAGGATTCGCACTTCCCATAGAGATCTATATGTACAAGATGAATGCCAAGTCGGGAGGGTATCTATTCGACTAGGTAACGTGATAGCGCGGTCGGTCTTACAGAAGTTAATGAGAGGTAGGAGTGAATATAGCGATGCCACGTGCGTCAGAGGGTTATTGATAAGGCTCTATTGTCCCAAGTTTCTCCGGACATAAGCAGAGAAGGCCCCAGCTCATCTGGCGTCAAATCAAAACATCAACGCAACGCAAATATAGCTACCCAGCAGGCTACATGAGGTTATAGAGTGTACGGAAGGTAGAGCAACAAAGTATTGATAAATTTGAGCGATTTCTCTACATATAAAACCATAAAATATCGAGTTTCTATTGAAAATACGTGGTGTTGTGATATTGAGTGCAACGGGCTTATATCCGGAGAATCTTGGCGCAGTAGAGAAGGTTAAGCTTATTCCCGAAGCCAGCTCCAGCCTCGGTATCACAAACTCTACACTCACCTCCAAGTATTTTCATCTCAACCTCAAATTAAAGGAAATAGGCGCGCCATAGGATACGGTTTGAGGTTCATCGAAACACTTCATCCCCATCGATGTGAAGAGGTATGGACCAAAGATTCGCACCGCCATCAATATTGCTGCCTGCAACCCCTAGTCAAAATTCAACCTCATGCAGAACAAGATCCTGAGGCTTAAACTGAAGATTTCTATTCGACTAGAGGCTATTTGGGATGGATCAAAGTGAGACATCCAGCAAACGAGGAGCCCTTTATCGTTACTCATCAATCACTTACCCGTATCGGCCTAGACATGACGACAGCCTGGGATCAAAGCTAAGATGCCGATCGAACGGGGCAATCTGTTTTTGATCTAGATTTCGAGCGACGGTTAACGTTTCCCATCTACATGTGCTCCTTCCCCACATCCATTAATTAGCACGTACAGTTAGCAGCCCCGCCATTTTTGAACTGATCGCGGCGACGATGCAGAAGCTAGTGGGTTTGGGGGGGTCAAGCACATTCAAATGCCCCCTGCAAGGAAAAGTTGCATGATGATCGTCTGTTCAGAATAGTAACCCGACTTAGCGTTTGATATATGATGAGTTCTTTTCCATTCCATGCTGCAAACATTTTCTGCGCATCTTTGTTTCTCACCTTCTCAGGTTTGAATAGTTGTCCCGTATTTCACAATGTCAGAGTCCAACTCCAAGCATAACCTTTCCACAATCACACCTCGTAACACTATCCTTGGGCTCTGTGTTTATGTTAACTATCGAGTGTCAGATAATCTACTACCGCTTCTTACATCCTCTGTCGAAGTTTTCAGGACTTTTCTGAGCCAGTGTTACCCGACTATGGATTGCATACCACAATATTAAAGTAGACGAATGTGAACTAGAGCTCCGGCTTCACGAAAAATATGGTACAGCTCCCTTCTCCAACTCAGTACAAACCACTATGCCAATATATATTCGGGGGCTCCCGTCCTCCGCATTACGCCCATCCTCCTAATCTCCGACGCGACCAGGCTCCCCGATGTCTACAACCGTCAAGCCAACAAATCCAACCACTACATAACCGGCGGCTTCAGTAAGACGAAAAGTCTCTTCAACATGCAAGATCACAAACAACACGCCCACTTCCGTAAGATCGCAGCTGGCCCCTACAGCTTCTCCAGCATCAAAAAGATGGAGCCATTCCTAGACCACAGAATTGGAGCATAGCTCTCCAAGATCGGAGACTTATTCGGACAAGGGAAGAAGTTTGATTCCGCTCCCTGGGCAGTCTTCTAGCCTACGACATTATCTCCGAAATTGGATTCGGCGCGCCCTTCGACTTCGTAGGACCTGGCCCAGACGTGGGCGATCTAATCCAAGGGTTTCACGACGGCCTCCCGGCATTCGATCTCTTGGCGAGACTTTGGCCCTTTACAAACTGGATAAAGTCAACCTAGATCGGCGAAAAATATCTCGTTGCGAGACCGGAAGCCGACTCAGGGATCGGGGCGCCGATTGGTTTCCGCAACAAACTAATTCTGCAACGACAAAGGATCTCGAAGCAGGGAAAGTCTCGCGAGTAGGTTTGCTGCGGACTTTCTTGATGCAAGGACGGAGGATGGTAGACCACTCGAGATTGATTATATTAAAGCGGAGATGCTGCTTGTGTTGCTTGCGGGTGCGCATACGACGGGAACGGCGTTTCGGGCGATGATTCAGTTCATTATGAGTGATGAGAGTGTTTATGAGAAGTTGATGGCAGAAAATCGATAGGGCAACGAGGGCGGGGGAGTTGAGTGTGGTGCTGCAGTATGATGAGGTGCTAGCGCATTGTCCGTACAACGCGGCCTGCGTAAAGGAGAGTATGAGACTCTGCCCCTCTGCGTCGAATATCTTTCCAAGACTAGTGGGTAAGGAAGGGATGGACTGCATGAGAAGTTTGCGCCCGATGGGACGGAAGTCACTGTAAGCACTCCCCAAACCCAACAAAGGTTAGAAGTAACCTTCCTAATCATCTTCTATTGTAATCCTTGGCTAGTTCATAGGGACAAGAGCATCTATGGGTCTGACGCCTACAAGTTTCGGCCGGATAGATGACTGGAGAGCGAGGAGAAGGCGAAAGAGTACAACAGGTATAGCATGGTATTTGAATATGGTGCGCGGATCTGCCTTTGGGAAGGCATCGCTATGATGGAACTCTTCAAGGCTCCTTGCAGTCCTTCATGCCTTTCAAGCCGGGCATCGTGAATGAGAAAATTCCAGGACAGTTTGTGGTTACACTCGCTTGCACAATCGGCTTCCAGTTTTTGCACGCTGCTAAACTTTTGCCCTGCATACCCCCCGGAGCGCTTGGCATGGACTTTATCTTATTGGTTTTAGCTTCGAGCAGGGTATCCTTGCAGTCAAACAACTGTACATACTGGACGGTACCGGTGGCTTGTGTACTTTGGAGCCTGGGTTCTGCCACATGTGGCTCAGTCTTTCCATCAACCATTTTCTCCCAGAGTCCCACCGAATTCAGTATATCCTGACAAGTGACGGTCTACGTTTTAAAGTTTACTGGCTGCCACTCTTCTTCTTTAAGACATTTCACACCGCATTGAGGGAGATTGTCGTCCTCCTTTTTGGCAGCAGCTGCACCCAGAGACCTCCCTATTTTCATGCGCTTTAAAAGATGTAACCCTGACACTCTAACCTCACAAATGACTCATTTCCGACCACCGGTAGGCAATTCAGGCCTGTTATTGATGGTTGCTGTTACCAATTTGGTTGGTAAGCTGCTCTACGAAGAATAGAGGGATGGCTAGGGACAGGCAATCCAACACATCACTAGTAGCGGCCAATTATTCGTAACTTGACTAATTTTTACTTACATGGTGGCTGAAAACTACGTAATAACGATCACGCGGGTATTCTTCTCGATGTACTCATTACTAAACCGCCTGCCACGGACCCATGACGCGCTCGCAATTCCAATCCGAGTGAATGTGTCCGGAGAATGCTTATTAGGCTGAAGCAAAAGGAAATAACTCTCAGACAGCATCATAACGCCCATGCGGAACTGTTTAGATACGCCCAGGAACTCCTCCTTTGTAGGAGCAATGTCTAACCTGGCAAACGGCACACATGTCCAATTCGCTGCATCTTTCTCCCAGGTAATATTCCCATCTGTGGAACATTCATCAGAATTTTCTGCGCCCTCCAATAAGGATGCAGATTCTGGTGACACCTGCCGAGAATTAAGGCAGGAATAGTGGCTTGGGTCGAGAATATCGAGCCACTGAGTCCTTACATGCCCTTCCCAGAGATCCAGATGCATGGGAGTCTGCTGTTGATTACCACCATTGTGATCCATCTCTTGGAGCACAAAATGGAACGTTCCAGTGCCTTCTTCCTCATCCCATTCCGGAAACATATCCAGATATACTGGGAGCCACAAGCCGCGAAGACGTAAAAATCCCCCCTTGACCTTGCCGAAGGCATTGTGAGGCTCACACTCGACATGAGCTTCCAAGATTTTGGCCTGATACTGTGTGTCGGTTCCGTGTTCCGGGGTATCAGAGGAGTGGTTGAGAAGAATTTCACCGTCAATAGAAGCCCAGCTCCAGGAAGGGGCGCGGTAGTTATCAAGTCGCGATCGAGGAATGTTATCGAAGGAGCAAATATGCCAGCATAATCCCTCTAGAAGCCTCGATTCCCAAAGTCCAGCAAGGTACCGGTCTCCCCTCAACATGGTACTAAATAGAGACGCAATGCCTGATATTGCTGGGAGTTTGTCAGACGAATATGTAAGCTTTCTTTCAGAATAGAAGCGAACGATTTCGTCCCATGAAGCGTATATCTGATTTACTGGGCTTTGCTTCGTAGTGTTCTTAAATGCCTTCTCTTCTCTCCCAGGCTGAGCCATTCTTTTTTTATTTTCATCATCAATAACGTACGGTCGAATTAGCAATTTTAATTCAGCTCCATAGTCCTCAGGATCGTGCAGCCACTCCACAACGGTGTGACATAGACACTCCCAAACTAAGCCTGACCTCGTAAAATGCAGTGTCCTTGGCGGAAGGCAGTTCTCCTGTAATGTCCAACCTCGGGTGGTCAAGGCTGATACGGGATTCCTCTGCCAAAAGCTCATTGTTTTCGGATGGCTTTCTCGGATAGCCACAGTTCCCTCCCAGGCGAGACGTTCGCTCTTCAGAGAAAGCATTAGTGGTTTGAAGCGAGGCAACCGTTTCTGAAGGATCCCTTTCCTCGAGTTCTCGGCATTCATTGCAGAGATAGTCAGGACTGAATTCATGTAGTACTCTTGCATGCGAGATGCTTCCTTGGGCCAGTCATCATCTAGGCTATCCTGAATAATGCATATGGCGTCGATCCAGAGATATGGGACATTGAGGTTTCGAGTGACTAATACGGCATCTCTGAAAGTCGCAGGTAGCTCATTCAAGGGCATGCCGTGACATCTTGAGTTAAGATTGTCCTTGGTAAGGGTATAGTCGACAATGCCACCCCAGCAGTGGCTGAGTGCTATCCATCGCCCTTTGGTGGGAAACCCAGAGACCAGACGTGGTGGCGTTGTGTGATTACCAACATCGATTATCCTTGTGGGTAGGTTCGGCAGATCGGATGTTCCGTAACCGCAAGAGACATGATGTTCCAAGCATGTCAGAAAGCTTTGCTCCATAAAAGCGATCGCAAGCGGCGAGCCCAAATCATACTGACAGGGACGTCCAACATTGCTAAACAGCAGTTGACCTTTTGCTATTGAGTAATGCACATCTCATAGAATATATAGCTTCCCTGGGAACTGACCTTGATCCTCAGCTTCAATTTCAAGGCTCGCGATGGTAGTCGATTCAGAGCCGAGCAGTGTGTGAACTTCAAACGTACCACATATATGCGCTGAGCTCATAGAAAGGCGGAGATAAACAGGAATAGTGCTGAGGGCATTCATGTCGTACAAACCTTCCACTAGAACACGATAAGTCTCTGTGTTCGGATGCTGCAGGTACTGCCGTGTCTCGATCAATATGATCTGGCAGAGTCTACAGCCTCTTAAGGCACAATCTCCTAATTCATAGAGGTCGTCGTGAAGAAGGTATCCGACCTTGTCTTTATACTCGTTGGATCGCATATTCTTAGCATCTCTGGTGATCATAGCGTCCAACGAGATGGATTGACACTTGGTACACAGGGCGGGTCGTGAAGCCTCGCCGTCACTTCCATTATCGGTTCCATCATCGGTTTCACCACCAGCGCTATCATATTCATCTATATGAGAGCCGCTCAGATAGGAGAAGATGCGTGGCCTCGATGGTTCAGATTCATCACAATCGATTGATCTCCGCAGAATCTTCCTGGGCCGGTTTTCCGGAGGTAGTGAGGCCGCGCGTTTCGTACTAGGTCGTCTCGAACTCTCTTCGATTGTCATCCTGTCCGCTAACAGAGGCGCCGGTATGAGGTTCTTAGATTGTTAGCAAGGAGACCGGCAAATGGCTTCCTTTGCACACTCGCTGGGCTCGATCGATGATGATAGTAGCTGTCTATTGCACCCTCGGTTAGTTATCGAGGACTATCTAGTATTTTTGAAGAGCGGCTGAAGCTGGTAGCTTGAGGTAACCAGGAATCAACAAATGTTTTTGAGAAACCGTAATTACGTCGTGAGAGGTTAGGCAGAAATGAGAAGAGTGAAGACCCCACGGAGTGGCGCTATATCACATCGGGCTAGAAGTTGCCCGCTAAACCGAAAGAGGCACGGCTGATGGAAAGACTAAGCCACATGTGGCGGAACCCAGGCTCCAAAGTACCGTTGTTTGACGCTGCAAAAATACCCTGCTCGAATCTAAAACCAATAAGGTAAAGGCCATGCTAAGCGCTCCGGGGGGTATGCGGGGCGGGGGTTTGGCGGCGTGTAAAACTGGAAGTCGATTGTGCAAGCGAGTGTAAAGGGGGTGTGGTTTTAGGACAACATGTGGATTATGATTGAAAGAAGGGTGGCTGTCGTATGATTGTGTGAGGTAATCAAAAGCCATATTCGCATCATTTACTACCTACCAAAGAGAATGCTTCCCCGTTTCCTCAATATAACTGCTTCTGAAAGACTTCCAAGCGATTGGGCCTCTGATCAGCCCAATTCAGCGGTTCATCCAAGTCTCGAATATGGTGCGTTCCAATGGTGGTTAGGCATTTAAATTAGTCGTGTCCCATGCCCTGCAAGCGAGAAGGGCTTTAGGTAAAGGGTTAAGGAAAGGTCGGAGTTCTTAAAACAGGCCCGGGGTGATGGCCATGTGGCCGTGAGGTGACTCACAGGGCAAGAATTGCCTCAAAAGCTACCACATAGAGACGACACCGGAATGTTCTTTCTCCGAAGTAGCGATTTTCGCTCCCATACCTATTATGGATAAAGGACAACTCCGAAATTGACAGTCGCTAGAGGACCATCTAGCTCCCACCAAGTTCCAAGGCGTCACGCAAGTTCCAAAGCAAGAACAGCGGCTTAGCAAATATTACTTGGGAGATGTAACAAAGAGAGTTATCTTAAATCAATATGGCAAGGGCGAACTATCATATCGTCACATTGTGATTTTGTAAACACGAGGCTGGGAACGAACTGAAAAGGAGGAGCAGTTGGCAAAATATTCGTATTCGCGCCAATCCCTCATCCGAAGGACTCAAGACTCTCTACTTCAGTCCATGCTGAAGAAGCATTAGAGATAAGATCCCACTCCACATCTTCATTGATCGCAAGGTTGGAAGTTGTTCCCATGTCTCCCTCAAAACCATTCCCACTACTGGAGCCGTGCAGTTCATTCATAAAATCGGTATGAGATCCCTCGTTGGGGGCGGATTCCTCGTCTTCATCACAAGCTGATTGCCCATCCGAACCTGATTCCTCTTCCTCGTCTGCTCCCTGCTCATCCGTCATGTATCCTTCATCCTCGCCTTCTTCCGCATACTCATCAGTGAAGGAGATATGAAAGCCATCTCCAAAATCTTGATACCACTCATACCATATATCCAACCTCGCGATAGCCTCAGCAGTCTCATAATCATCTAACTGCTCTCTCCATCCCTCACGATCCAGCTCTCTCTTCATTAACTTCTTGTTATATCTCTGCCTCTGCCACTTAAGAAGATCCTTTCTGTAACGGGAATGATGATATGTAGGCGGCCTAGGATAGTCCTGAGCCATTTCATATGCCTCCCGCTTTGTGAATTTAAAGGTATTTTCGCCATCTAAATTCGTTGGAAAATATCCCCAATTATAGCAACAAAGCTCTGGTGTGCCAAATGTTCGGCAGCTCTCTATAGTACAGTATGGACGGTAGTGAGCTTGCTGGGGAGCTGAGGTAGGAAGATCGAATTGATGAACGCCACGGAAGTGGTAGTATTTTTCTATTCGAGTACGGGTGCGGTCGCGGGCGTGCTGGGCGGAACGTAGGTCGGCAAAAGTGTGCTTAGATGTGCGGCCGGCGTGGTTCATTGATGATTCGGAGGGGGGAGCAAAAGGCAAAGGCGTTTCGCCCCTGTTGTTGATTGACCAGGCCATGCCTGGCGTGAGATACAAATCCAGGTGCTCGTTATGGGGTATGGTGTAGTTCGCTCAATGAAGAGGACTAGAGAATGCCGAAATGCTCAGGTATTGGGCAGTTGAGAGCAAATGTAGATACATTGACGAAGATCAAGATGGAGGTATTTGTACCTTCCTCCATCATGGAGGCCATAGCTGAGTATGACTCTACGTGGTAGGCCTAGTTGCCCATTAGGTGTGGGTGACTGTCTCGTGCGGAGGTATGAAATGAAGGATGAGGGCTGAAGGCTTAAAGAAGGGCGGCCTTGGAGTCACGCGTGAGGCGGTGCTAATGTGTGGCTTGACCCTTTACAGCCACACCCAATCTTCCCCTCACGGTCCAATCTGCCGACCTCATCCATCCAGCAGTCATCCGCCTGCAGTGCAGATGAAAGACCGGATGCTCAAATCATAGCCCCACATTCGCCTTGTCTCCAAAATTTCTCCTCCGCACCGGAAACTGGCTACCATCTTCTAGGTCAAGTATCTCCAATTCACTTTTCCTAAGTGTTTACACAGTCCACTTCATCCAAGTCTTGCTTGTAATCCCCTCCAATATGCCATCAGAATCCAGCTATATTGTTCCCCTTTGGATCAATGGCCAAGCTCTTCCAACCGACAGTTCTACCAGCTTCCCAGTCATAAAATCGGTGTCCGGTGACACCGTTCACAATGCTCAGTCAGCTTCCGCAGAACAAGCCATTTCCGCCGCCGAATCCGCAAAAGCAGCCTTCAAGACATGGAAGAATGCAGCTCATACTGTTCGAAGGGAGCTGATCCTACGAGTAGCCGCTCACTACGAGAAGAATGCGGGTACCTTGGTCAAGTATCAAATGGAAGAAACAAGCTGTGATGAAGCCTGGGCCCGCATGAATGTAGACCTAGCGACCCGCTATCTGAAAGAAATAGCAGCATGCATATCCAGTGTCACGGGGGTGATCCCTCAAATCGAAAAGCCAAACACAATGGGCTTCGTATTCAAAGAACCGATAGGTCCTATTTTGTGCATCGCACCCTGGAATGGCGCGCTTATTCTTGCTACTCGGGGAGTAGCGTCAGCCATTGCTGCTGGATGCACTGTCGTTTTCAAAGCTTCAGAACTGTCTCCTCGAACCCACTACGCTATCACTCAAGCATTCGTAGATGCGGGAGTGCCGCCAGGAGTTCTTAACCAAATTCAAGTGCGGAGGGAGGACGCGGGTAAGGTTACAGAGGCATTGGTTGCAAACGAGGCGATTCGGAAGATTGAGTTTATTGGATCGGCCGCCGTGGGGAGGATTATTGGGCAACTTGCTGCGAAGTATTTGAAGCCGGTTTTGATGGAGCTGGGAGGAAAATGTCCGGCCATGTAAGCACTTCCCGAATCAAAGGGCAAGTAATCATTCTCATGGTATTACAGTGTGCTGGATGACGCAAATCTAGACGAAGCCGCCAAGCTCTGTGCTCTGGGGGCTGTTATGAATCATGGCCAGATTTGCTTTTCAACTGAAAGGATTATCGTGCACAGGCCCGTTGCAAAGAAGTTTCAAGAGTTGTTGGTGAAGGCCGTGGAAGGCGTAGACAGCCATTCTGGAGCTGCTGTAACGGAAGGAATCGCAAAGCATGCTGAAGAAGTCCTGAAAGACTCGCAAGAAAAGGGAGATAAGTTCCTAGTTGGCGGTGTCGATTACAGAAAGCCACTCTCCCTCAAGCCCACCATTGTCCTCGAGCCGAAGTCATCTAGGATTGTTGATGAAGAAACTTTTGGGCCTAGTGCTTCTCTCTACATCGTTGAGAATGACGAAGCGGCAATTGAATTAGCGAATAAGTCTGCATATGGCCTTAATGCCACGATTTGGAGCACAAACATGGAAAGAGCCATGCGAATGGCAAGGGAACTGGAATACGGCCAAGTTCACATTAATTCTATCTCAGTTTATACCTCACCAACTGCTTCTCAGGGAGGTGTGAAGGGAAGTGGTTTCGGCAGACAGAATGCGAAATGGGGGTTAGAAGCATTCGTGGTTGACAAGTTCGTTAGCTATCATGGGAAAGGGTAGGGAAAATGCACTAAGACTTTCACCATCAGTCCTGAATTGGAACCACATTGAACCTGAAATGGCTATTCAGCGCCAGAACCTTCCTAGTCCTTTTCATCGCTTGTTTTGATATGATATGCCATTCTTTCAGCCCTATCGATCATCAGTCCAGTTACATGTCCTGGTACCCTTACACTCTCGCATTATCATGATATCGACTCCCGTTAAACCATTTCCAAATTCCCATACGTGACACGAGTTCAAAATCTGGCACACATCCTGTTCGAACTTTAAAAACCCTCCCCGCATCCTTAGACGGAAACGCTCAAAATTGAACTGCTCCCCCAACTCGAATGCGATCCCCTTCCGCTTTCCGTCCTAATAATCCCAGGATGCGGCTGCAACTCCGGCTCCGGAACCGCCGTCTTCGCTGATCCTCTCGTCAGTCTTGATGGCACTCAGAAGTTTAGGAGCCACAGCGCTACTCCACCATTCCGGTTCCGAATACTCCAAAGTACCGCTCTCCGCACCATTCCAACTCCGATTTCTCTTCTTCTTATCTCCCAAAATATCCTTTGTCTGTCTTCCCTTCTTCTCCCTAACCAATTTCTTCTCTGAGCCGGATTGTGAAGGATTGTTGTCGCTAGGAGTACTAATCGCTTGCCTAGTTGGAGCTGGCAGAGTATTCAAGGAGGGAGAGGAAATTATTCTTGTTCTCAATTGCAAGGACAGTCCAACCATCCAAAACTGCACGTGTCGTTGATGGCACGATGGCCTTTTGGTAGTCAAAAGGGACGTCGCCTTTCTGCCAACCCATAACGGCTCTTCTCGTGCTATTTTGACCACGGAGAGCCAAGGATTCGGAGTTTGTGAGGCCAGGTAGAACAGCACGTCAACTTCTTCCAGCGACCGGTAAACAGTTTCCTGGTACAGGAAATAAATGAAAGGGATGACACCGGCGTTTGTGACCGCGAAGATGATGTTGGTACGGTAACCGATGTTGTAGAAGGCTATTGGGGGGATGGAAGCAACACTACAAAGCGGTTAGCACATTCCCTCAATATCTCAACGAAAAGGTCAACTTGTACGAAGTTGAACAACCAATTCCTACTCGTTATTCAACGCATTCGCCGGTCCTCGTATTCGCAACGGAACAACTTCGACCTGATACAACCCTGCCGTGCCCTGCCACCCAATCGCAGAAAAAGTCGCGAAGCCAAATAGAAACACCATAGCCCCGATATTCGCCCCCTTCGCCTCATTCTCTTGCCACAAGTAGTTCAGGATCGTCAGAAGAACCATACAACCCGCCATCCCAGCAGTCCCAAACACCATCGGACTCTTTCCCTAGTATCTATCAATCCCTACCACTGCCACAAAACTTGCAAGGAAATACTCCATCGCCGCACAGCCGGCGAGAAGCCAAGCAAGCCAATCCGAGTAGCTTGTTTGTTTCAAAAACATCAAGGCTAGGAGTGCGAAGAGTATTTGAAAAGCAATAGAAACACGTCAAGCTGCAGAAGCGTTGTGAAGGTAGGAGAAGGCGAAGGTGAGCCAGTATGAGAGAGCAAATCAGCGGGGAAGGTACCCGTGCCGATCATGGGGATTGTGCCTTTGCAGTGGGATTTTAGGGTTTCGGTTCGGTAGGCTAGGAGTGTGGAGGTTATGAAGCCGTTTTCTATTAAATATCAGCGTGGTGAAAAGCTTGAGTAATGGATGGTGTTCGTTGGGGAAAGGTATGGAGTTACCGAAGCCTGCGATGAATCTCTCAGCAATGAATTGCCTGAAGCTGTTGGTTGAGCATTGTATAATCTCTCCGATTGTCCGGACTCAAAGACCCAGAAGTAAAGTCTTTTACCGGCCTAGAAAGTCTCGTAGGAAAACGGCCAAGATAGCGCTGAAGAAGCACCCTAGATTCCAGGTCCCCATTGTGATTCCTACTTCAAATTAGCTTTCATCCATACGTTTGACACTCTTTTGTATCTTGTAACCTCGAAATACGCAAAGACGAGTTGTCGATAGTTCTACAATTGCTCGATAAGCTACTTCGTATTTAAGTAGATTGGGAAAGAGAACGTACTGAATTTGAGGAAAGCGGTCAAGGAACGACAGAACTGTGAGCAATCCACCTAGTATGCCTTAAACATGCCCAAAGCACCTATACTCCTCTCAGTGTTCTGAAAGAATGTACAAAGAAGTGACCTACAGGAACCACAATCCACATATAGAGCTAATGACGAAGTGTGAACTCGTACCTCTCAAGCCGAAACACAGTGCCATTGCATGCAGACCTTGTCTCAAGCACGTCAGTGGATTAAATCGTGCAAAAACATAAACCCGAGACTGATAAAAAAAAGGGGGGGGGGCGGGGGGTTTGCAATGGTCGGGAAATAAGAACGATAGCTCAATTTTGACATAGCAAGTTGGATAGGCCCTGTGAGTTGTTGAAACGTTCCGAATAACCTTCAAGCAGCTAATAAAATACTGTGTAACCAGGGGAATGTTGGAAAGAAATCGCTATCAACAACAGAAATATCAAAAGCGGATGTGGCGCTGTGGAGTGGTGATTTGGCCAATCGGAGGGGATGCTGGTGTTGTCATTTGTGACTTCTATCAATTGGTCCATACCACATTTGAGAACTTTATAGTGGTATCATTGGAAAGGAACATGAGTAGGATTTAGAAAATTAGATAGGCGGAAATTTGGGGTCTGGAGGAACCTGTCAGTTTGTGTTGATTGTCGACCTTGTCCTTGCAACGACAACGAGGTCCCGGACTCGACTGTTCACCAATCGGCCATTTCCCACATGTAAGCACAAGGGATGCGGTTGCAACAACCGGGATATGTACAATCGACTATACAATATGATACATAGGACAAACGTATAAGATCCTGTCGCTATTTCGCCAGAAATTGCTGGAATGCTTCCTGATCAATAACCACCGAGCCCACAGCCCTCAATTTCTTCCTCCCCTCCTTCTGCTTCTCCAGTAATTTCCTTCTTCGACTAATATCGCTAGCATGCAACTTCGCCAGGACATCTTTCCTAAAAGGCTTGATAGTCGCACGGGCAATGATTCTTCTCCCAACCGCGGCTTGGATGACTACCTCGAACATTTGCCGGTCGACGTGCTCTTTGAACTTCTCAACCCAAGCCCGGCCGACTCTGTCAACTTGGCTGGAGTGCATGACGCGGGCGACGGCATCAACGGGTGCGCCGTTGACCAGGAGATTTAGCTTGACGATGTTTGATTTGCGGAATCCGGCGTCTTCGTAGTCGAGAGATGCGTAGCCTTTTGTGGTGCCCTTGAGTTTGCCAAAGAAGTCGTCTACGAGGTGCGAGAGCGGGAGATCGTATTTCAAGATGACTTGGGTTGATGTGAAGAATGTGAGTTCTTTTTGTTCCCCGCGATTAGATTCGCAGAACTCAATTACTTTTCCAAGATATTCGTCTGGTAATGTGATAGTTGCGGAAACGTATGGCTCGTGGACCTCAGCGACCTTCATGTGGTGAACGTCCTGATCGGGAAACTCGTTGGGGTTGGATATGATGGACTCGGTGCCGTCGCGCCATACGACTTTGAAGGGGACGGATGGTGGTGTAATGATAATGCTAGCTCCGTGCTCCTGATGCAAGCGATCCTCGAATACGGAGCAGTGGAGCGTTCCAAGGAATCCAAGGCGCCATCCAGCGCCAAGTGCATCGGAGGATTCCTTCTGGACAGTGACACTACGATCATTAAGGATAATCTGATTTATGCTGTCCTCGAGATGCTCATAATTGCCTTGGTCCACTGGAAAGGCAGCAACGAAGACCATTGACTTCGGCTCCTCAAATCCTGGATAAGGTTCTACAAGCTTCTCAGATCCAACAGTGGTATATGTATCGCCAACTTTTGCTTCTTGAGACCGCTTCATTCCGGGATTGAAATGAATATAGCCCACTTGGCCAGCTTTCAAGACTGTTTGTGGTGTTTGATCCGGATACATGATGCCAACCTCTCCAACAATATACTTCAGCTCTGTAGCAAACGACCTTATCGTATCGCCAGGTTTGATCTGACCATCAAATATCCTCACCAGAAGTATGACACCCTTGTATACATCGTACCATGAGTCCACTAGAAGCAATCTGAGTGGTTTCGTCTGGTCTCCAACCGGGGCTGGAATCTGCTCGACCACGTTGGGCAATAGAGCTTCAACGTTGAGGCCTGTTTTAGCTGAGACCAAGACTGCCTTATCAGGGTCCAACTCGAAGGTATCATGCATTTGTTCGAGAACGCGGGGAGGGTCGGCATGAGGAAGGTCAACTTTGTTAACCACAGGAACGAGGCTAAGTCCCTGGGAGAATGCCAGGTAGAAATTCGCAACGGTCTGGGCCTGAACTCCCTGGCTAGCATCTACGAGTAAAAGTGCTGCTCATAATGTTAGTTAGAAATACTCAGTTGAAAAATTCCAACCCACCTCCACCGCAGCTCGCATAACTCCTCGAAACCTCAGCTCGGAAATCTACATGGCCTGGTGTATCCACTAAATGTAGTAGATAGTCCTCTCCTTTGTATTTGTATATCATCGAACAAGTCTGAGCCTTGACAGTGATGCCTCGCTCCCGCTCAACGTCCAGCTTGTCCAGGATCTGTTTGTTCCCTCCTGGCTCGATGGTCCCAGTGAGCTCCAAAAGCCGGTCGGAGAGCGTGGACTTGCCATGGTCGACATGGGCTACGATGCAGAAATTGCGATATCTTTCTATGGGAATGGCTGCGATACGTTTTTCGAGGTCCGATTGCGGTTTGAATGCTTGAGCGTAATTCCTTGCGAGGAGTTGGAAGCGTCGAAGTTCTTGGTAAACTCGAGGGACATCATTGGACCGAACAGTGTGCGCCCGCCAACATTGCAGTAGGCCACTCGCGGTCCGGACGCATGATCGCATGAGTTCGCATGGATCGGGATGAACGAATGAATGCCGTCCCTGGCCTGGCGGATCTGTCGCATTCACAAAAAAGTTCGTGATCTTATCTAATCAAGATCGGGCGGAGTTGCGATGGTTTCACCGACAGAACCGCCAGAACCCTTTTCACATAGCCAAACCCCTTGCACATCCAGTGAACACCAAGTGAACACACTCAAGACGCTTATTCATTCACTCGCCCATATTGTTCTGTGTTGCTGGCTAGACTTCGTGGTATCTGCGCACCAGGCTCGACTCCTATTACTCGTTGCCCCGTCAACAAGCCCATAAACATAGGATTCATCTCAGAACAGCATCTAATTCTCATCCACCGCACACGCAACATGTCGCAGCCAAAGTCTTCGTCACAGTCCAAACCCTCCTCAAAGAAGGACTCTTCCAAGGTCCATAAGCTTGCCTTGAAAGGTATGTGCGGAAAAAGTGTAAACTACCTTCATAGCTGACTTGTCCAGGGTCTTCGAAAGTTGTGTCAGAATTTGTGTGTTGAACGCTCTTCAGACTCTAGAAATATCGGTGTGCTAATGCTTCTCAGTTTGAATACTCAATAAATACAATACTGTAAGTATTCTCGTTGATAGGCAGGAAGGACAAGGCATGCTCACAATTGCCAGGTTCCAGCGAGGGGTGTATCCCGCGGAAGACTTTACAGCGTACGTCTCACCATCAAATGGCCCTCCCAGCTGGTGTTTATTAACGAGTTGCCAGCGTCAAAAAGTATGGGCTGACAATGATGAGTACATGCCTCTCTGCGTAGGTCCTATCAGCTCTGGCGCAATTGCTAACGCAAGGAAGTCACGGCGGACGACCAAGTCAAAACCTATATAAAGAAGATCATGTCTCAATTAAAAGAGTGGATGTATGGCGGAAAGATCTCGAAACTTGTGGTAGTCATTACAAGCAAGGAGACCGGCGAGCACGTAGAGCGATGGCAGTTCGATGTAAGTTGAGCTGAGTGAAAAGTCATATGACTTGCTGAGGCCCTCTAGATTCAAATATTTAGCAAAGGCTCGAAAACCAGATCTTCGAAGAAGGCGACCGACAAGGAAAATGCTGCGCCAGAGTAAGTGTCTGAAGCATGGCTTGTATTTCTAATATGCAGTATTCTGACTAGAGACCCAGCGCCACCGAAGCACCAGGAGAGAAGACTGAGGAGGAAATACAGGCTGAGATACAGTCTATATTCCGACAAATCACAGCCTCTGTTACCTTCCTGCCAATGCTGGACGGCAACTGCACGTTCAACGTGCTTGTATATGCGGACGCCGACTCAGAGGTACCTCTAGAATGGGGAGATAGCGACGCAAAAGAGATCAAGAACGGCGAAAAGGTGCAATTGAGAAGTTTCAGCACAAGCAACCACCGAGTGGACACGCTTGTGAGCTACAGGTTCGTAACTATTCCAAGTTTAAATCCATGTTGAGAGACTGATCTGGCTAGACTTGCCGACTGATGGCATTGGTTGAATGGCTGGCGTCCTCGGCCCGCGGGATATGTTTAGGTTTTGTACATTTTGTAATGTTGGAAGAGGAGCAAGGAGTCTAGGGACTTGGTATCTGGTACTCTGAATATATTCCTCCACCTGTTTCCAATGTTAGACCTGGAGCACGGCATCACGATACCATGATATGCATCTCGCTGGTGATACTAACATAAGCATTGTCTTTGCCGATCAGCTTGCATGCATGCATCGCATTTGTCGAATAACGCCTCAGTTGCACCAATATCCCGAAGCTGGCTGAGTGCTGGAGATGTGGTGATGTGTGGCTGAATTTGTTGAACAGGGCAGCAGCCAAAGTGGCATTGATGTCACGCTGTCTTTATTTCAAGTGCTCTCATCGCGGACAACGGTTCTCCAGAGCCGTCCCGTTGGCATTTTCGTAAATTTTCAACGACCATCGAGCCAAGAGCAGCATCGGGAATGGAAGGCAAATCTTGGGGGGAAGGGGTTGGTAAGACGGTTTATTCTGGTCTGTAATGGCATGGAAAGACGGTTTTATGGGGTGAGTGCTAGCTGCAAACTGAGATGGGAGAGTGACACCAACATCAGGGTTCGCAGCCAATCAAAACGCAGAGCCCTGTCAGGCCAGAGATACACGAACCCGTAAACACCACCACGACCTCCACCTCCTCTACCAACTCAACCACCTTCATCCCATGTGCGACCTTTGCACCCAAAACCACCCCCAGGGGAACCCTCGTCACTACGACAGGCAACGCCCTCACTCGTCATGTTCTACTAGTTTGACCGCCATCTCCTGATTAACACTCGTCTCTTCGAGAAGGGAGACAATGCAGCAGCCGGCTGCCCAATAGCTTATCGTCTATATTATTGCCTACTCTACCAGAGACCCAATTTGCGACACACGAGGCTGAGCTATAGGCTCATGCGCATATTCGGTATGCTTGCTCCGAATTCCCGCCATGCTATTTTGACCAGGTCTTGCTGTCACACTGAGGGGTCACGAAGTAAACGCCAATCTTGGTTCGCGAGCAGTTGACATGATAGAGGAAATATGCCTTTCGGAGGTATTTGGAGCGAGAGACATGGCAAGAGGTAGGTGGCGACCACTAGCAATTGTCTCAAAACCGACTTGAGTGTTACTGTTCTTGCGAACCTGCATCGCCGTCGTGCATTTCGCATGGTTTCCAACCCAGCCAAGGATTAGCTCTGGCTGCACTCGAATACACTGTGGACACATGGCTGCTCCTTCCTCTAGTACATGGCGATTACCTCTCTAGTATAGGCTTCTTCCTCTCTTTTGATCGTGCTAGGGCTTGGCCACGCTTCCAACCTCTCGCCTTCTATTTGCCCGATATTCTCTTTAAGCTCACGTCTTCCCGTCACGCATCGTCTCTATTCAACCGTCTCTCGCTTTCTATCTCACGCTTGTACCATGGTTGGCTTCTCTATCACTAGTCACCCCGCCATCATTGCCACTCGTTAGCCTCCGAGAGCTTTTTCAATCTACAACGCCTTTGAACTTTGCCCGGGACAGGGTATGTTGATATCATCACTCCTCTTTCCTGGAATTCCCCACTCTCTACGAGTCTGAAAGGTTCACCTTGCTAAACGCAAGGTAGAAAGCCTTGTGCCGCGCCAGCGCTATGTCTTTTTTCAAGAGCTATTTTTCTCCGAAGCGCGCAAATGCAGGCACAGGTAATCCGTCCATTTCAGCCAGAACGTCAGGATCACATGCCATGCATCCCGCAGGCTCATCAAGCCTTTCATGGACGCCGCACGGGGATAACAACTCCTCTACGACCGATGCCTTTTCCTCTTCTACCAGGCCGTTCTATGATCTCCAAAATGCCCCGCCAGAAGTCATGACAGACATCAAATGCGAACTCATGGTCAATTTTCTCCATTCGAAGCAGGAAGAGAGGATATGGACGCTTGGCGAACCTGGGGAAGGCGTAATGTTGAAAAAGTCGAAAGGTCGCTATGCATGCTGTCCCGTCGAGCTGCAGAGTGACAATTCAAATTTTTACGACATGGTTGCGCAAATGAACGTCCGAGTATGTATTTTGCGCTAACGACCCACCTGTCTCTAACATTTGCCAGGCTGCCATGACAGTCAATACCAGAGTCCTCAAACTGATCCTCGCCAGAACTGACTTACCTTACGTCGAGTTGACGGCTGATCTTCGGCTACAGATCATCCCCGACATTGCCTCGCTGCCACATTGCCAGAAACACCAGTTCGCGGCCTTCATAGCCACTCAACAAATTTTAGTTGTCTGGGAGGATGATCCTAAGCGAATCATCGATCGAGCAGCCTATATTCAGGATACCTTGATGACGATGATTTGGAGAACAGGAGAGGCTGAGAAACTGGATCCATTCAATAACATTACAGCTACCGATGAAATGGATCTCGAGGCGACTGCAGATGAGGAAAAGCCTCGTCGAATAGTTCTGCTCCAGCCGACCATTACCGCGGGAACGTTGATTCTGGTGCTTGCAGCCATTGGTGGCGGCTGGAGAAACGTTGCTATCGAGGTATATGTGGATCACAACTATATACGTGCCGCTTTCGCTGCATGCATCTTGCCTCAGCTTTGGTTGGCCCTGGTACGTGTGGCGAGACTTATCAAGCGAAGGATGGACTCAGCTAATCAACATAGTTTTTCTTTCAGGCTCTCATTGCAAATATCACCCAGATAATCGGACCTATTGGGCAGATGTCAGAGAACACGAAATTCTACTCAGGTGTTGCTCCTCGTCGCATTCGCCGTGATAACGGATTTCCACACGTGACAATCCAAATGCCTGTGTACAAAGAGGGTCTTCATTCGGTTATTGAACCTACAATTCGATCTATCAAGGCTGCAATTTCAACATATGAACTTCAAGGAGGTACCGCCAATATCTTCGTCAATGACGACGGTATGCAGCTTCTTGACGAAGCTCTCCAGCGTCAAAGGCAAGACTTTTATGACGAGCATAATATCGGATGGGTCGCACGCCCAGGGCACAATCCCAAAGGGTTGGAGGGGGCCAGAACATTCAATCGACGCGGGAAATTCAAAAAGGCATCAAACATGAACTATGGTCTGTGGATCTCTGTCCAGATCGAAGAGAAACTAGCCGCCATCGAGCGTCACGGTGATTGGTCCCAGAAAGATGAAATCGCCGCTTATTCACGCGCTCTTAGGGAGGTTATTGCTGAGAGAGGAGGTGAAGCGTGGGCTGATGGCAATATTCGCATTGGGGACTACATTCTTCTCATCGACTCCGATACCCGTGTTCCAACCGATTGCTTCCTCGATGCTGTCAGCGAAATGGAGCGGTCACCACCAGTATCCATCATTCAATATTCCTCAGGTGTCATGAATGTTACAGATAGCTTCTTTGAAAAGGGTATCACTTTTTTCACCAACCTGGTTTACACTCAGATTCGGTACGCCGTTGCCAATGGCGATGTGGCGCCCTTCGTCGGCCACAATGCTATTCTACGCTGGTCTGCTCTCCAGGAAATTGCCTACAACTGTCCTGACGATGGGTGGGAAAAGTATTGGTCAGAGTCTACGGTCTCCGAAGATTTTGATATGGCGCTACGTCTTCAGACAAACGGCTATCTTGTCCGATTAGGAGCGTACAAAGACGACGGGTTCAGGGAGGGTGTTTCTCTCACCGTTTACGACGAACTTGCTCGATGGGAAAAATACGCGTATGGGTGCAACGAACTCATTTTCCATCCGGTGAAATACTGGGTAACGAGGGGACCTTTTACTAAGCTCTTCCGCCAATTTATCTTCTCCAACATGCCGTTTCCGTCCAAGGTCACCATTATGGCGTACATTGGAACGTACTACGCTCTCGGCTCTGCGTGGCTACTTACGTTGATGAATTACTTCCTCACCGGCTGGTACAATGGCTGGCTAGATCACTACTACATCGACAGTTTTAAGGTATACTTCGCCATTGTCGTTGTCTTCACTGCGCTCGGCAACATTGCTCTTGCCGTCCTCCGGTATCGCATTGCAGAGCAGGAACTTCTTCCCTCTCTATGGGAAAATTTCAAATGGATCCCGCTTCTCGTCATCTTCCTCGGAGGCATATCGTTACATGTGTCTCAGGCTCTGCTCTCACATATGTTTGGCTTCGATATGTCTTGGGGAACAACCGCAAAGGAAGTTGAAAACATCAGCTTCTTCGAGGAAATCCCTCGAGTCATCAAGAAGTTCAAGTTTACCTTCTTATTCTGTATATTGAGCACAGCCATGATGATTGCATTTGCTATCGTAGTTCCGCCCATGTGGCGAATCACCTTTTTTACGCCCATCTGGCCGCTAGGCAGCGTTATCCTCAGTCATTTATTGCTACCAATTGTTCTCAATCCAAATTTGATGTTGTTCACTTGGTAAAAAATTGGTACATACTTTTTTCCCCCAAAAAGGCACATGCATGAGTTTTGATTTCATCATGGAACGTGAGTACTGTTTTCTGTTTATGCTTGTTCTTTCACTGTGATCGCACATGTTTTTCTCGCTCCTACGGACAGCTGCCATGATCTGCACAGCTCCATCAAATCTTTCCCTAAGCGCGCAAACTCTAATATCCACCCATCCCACCAACAGCTTTGGCCACACATTCCTTCCCGATAGACGTTCTTCAGAATTCAACTTTCGGGCAGCACACAATCACGAACATTCTTAGACCGCACACTCACTGGGCAGCTCTCACTACGGATTATCTCTTGACTCAGTATTTATACCATCATTATCAGCGCAAATTTTCTCTTCCGCCAAACTTCCTCGACCGCCATCACCACCATACGCTTATCGGCCCCCAACCTCATTCCCTGCTGCACCATCTCGCTCGCCCATAGTGCCCACGAGCTTTCCCTCGATTATGAAGATATCCTGCATGCAGCGCCTCATCATCGTTTACCTGCTCCTTATCCCTTTTCAACGGCGTATAAATGCGGACTTGACGTCCTCACTCCTCTAGAGTTGTATGGCATCTATACAGACCTTTGACACCCCCAGCTTTGTTGCTCAATAATGCACATGGCACTTCATACGACACGTAATAGTATGCGTTTTACGGCAGCCAATTTTATGGTTTTATGTGTAGCATTCTGGGCATATACGGCACATGAGCGGATGTTCTACTTTTTGGCGCACTGTTCCCTTTCCGGTGCGGCCTCTGATGTAAGAATCGGCGGTATTTTATGCTCGAGACGCTTTAATACCTATAAGGTTTCAATCTAAGAACCAGAGAATCATACTTCTGCGTGCGTGGAAACATTATCACACCTTGATCAAGTTCACTGGATAACATTAGAAACAACAAGCAGTGGCGCTACTCCTAAATCCATCACTCTACCCCATGGTTTCTTACTATTAGGTCTGGTTTTAATACTGCCGTGATTGCAGAGACCAAGTACTCCGTAACACTATTGACGCCTACCATTTACTGCCCTCCGGTATCTAACTTGGCATGTGATAATCCACTTCTCAATTACTTTTCCCGCATCAATTCGACCCGAGACTTCAAAGCTTCAACCTTCGACACGACTTGGAACAGCAGCAAACATGTATGATGCACATTAAGCCACTGAAAAAAAAAATTCCTATTTCCGTATATGCCATGCATTAGAACCCAGCTAACTAGAATTAATGAATCACTGATATCCATGCAAACCATAGGCTTCCTCGACCTCAAAACTTCGCTGCCATGCATCCTCAAGCAATAATTTCGCAGACATCATGATACATATTCTCTCCTCTCGCGCCCAACCATCTAGTCCATCCTTAGAAAGCCTCCCACCCCTCCTCAAACATACACCTCTTCACTCCAACCTCCCCTCCACCCAATCCCAACCTCCTCACAACCCCAAACGCCCCCGTCCCCAGACTAACGCTCTTTCCCATAATAATACATTCGGACACACCCTCCACCCTATCCACCTTCCCTTTACTCGCCGCCTCAAAAAGATGATCTGGCGTCTTCTCGAAACTCGCTAATTGTAACACCGAATCGCGCATTTTCGCGAGTCCAAAGCGCGTGATACCCAGTACGTCTCCCTTGAACGTCATGACGTCAGCGAGTAATTGCATATGACGGGGGTCGATGTCCATATTTCCCATGACGGCGCTGATTTCCGAGACGATGGTTGCGCGGGCTGCTTCGATGCCTAGCACATCACGGACTTCGAGGACGGAGTTGGAGGCTGTGAGAGTCGGGTTGATGCCGGGCGTTGTCATGCAGTTTTTCAAGCCGTATCCTTCCACAAGAAGCTGGATCTCGTATTTCCCTTCTTTGTTCTTGGAGTCGGATTTCTTAATAATCGCGCGTTGGCATTCGGGGAAGCCCTTCACTACAACATCCGGAACAAGCTGTTTGACCTGCTGCACGCGCTCAAAGAACTTCTTCTCCGTCTTGGTCTTCGTGGGTTTCCTTTTCTGGTGTGATGGATCTTGGACATGGACTCTGATACTATTATGCCCGATACTAATCTTGGGTCCAGCCTTCCCCCATTTCAAAGCTTTGGTCGACGCGATCGCATCCGCGATGTCCTGGCCCGTGATATCCACGTGGAGTTTGTGTATTATATCCCAATTGATGCGCATATTGACGTAAGCACCCTGGGGATGCCATACATCCTCTACATACGATATAATATCCTTGAGGTACGTCTTCTCAATACGCGCTTTGACGATGCGAGCCGCTTCGTCGGAGTACTTGTTCTCGAGCTCGCATTGAATGACGGGTGTAGAGATGGTGTTGGAGGCGTTGATGATTTCTTTGATACGCGGTACACCCTGGGTGATAGACATGCCAGCAACTCCCGCAAAGTGGAAGGTTTTCAGAGTCATTTGGGTTCCTGGCTCGCCAATGGATTGCGCGCCGATGGCACCAACGGCGTGGCCGGGTTGGACTTTGGAGCGATGGTATTTTGTGAGACAGAGGAAGATGAAGGCGTCGAGGGCAGAAGCGGATATTTTAGCGATGCCATCTGCTAAGCTGTATTTCTCCACATCTTGAGGAGTTCGTCGCTTGCGCTTCTTTGAAGGCTCGCTGACGCCGAGATGGGCTAGAGTTGTCTCGAGCTTGTTGGCTTTCTTGTAGATGAAGACTTGCACAGTGTCGAGGAAGTCGCGGATGGATTCCTTCTGGTCAATGCCGTTGTCGCTGTTATCGTTGTAGTCGAGCTCGGTCATGCCGTCCAGCTTGTAGCGTGTGTACTTGTTGCGCTCGCTATTGAGCCTTGCGAGAGTGATGGACCGGACTTCATCGGGAGTGAGACTGGGTTCCGAGTTGTCCCATGTCGACGTAACAGCGTGAGAGAAAGTCCGGTCGAAATGCACGGGTTTTGCTTTTCCTTCCATATCGACTGGATCCAAATTATCATCGCCGTATTGGAATTGCACGATACCGCCAGACGAATTCCTGACAGTATCGTCATATTGAGCAGAGAGGTCCTCCAATGACTTCATCAACCGTCGACTCATGTACCCCGTTTCCGCAGTCTTGACGGCCGTGTCGACCAGACCCTCACGGCCGCTCATGGCGTGGAAGATGAACTCGGTAGGCGTCAATCCCGAGTAGAAGCTGTTACTCACGAAGCCTTTCGATGCGGGCTGCCGAGCAGCTTTCGGAAAGTGAGGTAGTGTTCTGTCCTGGAAACCGTCTGCAACACGTGCACCGCCAATCATCTGCTGTCCGACAGACGCAACCATCTGGGAGACGTTAATGTTGGAGCCTTTGGATCCACACTTGGCCATGATTAAAGGCGCATTCCATTTGCTGAGCTGCTCGAAACAGATCGCTCCAGCGTCCTGACGAACACCAGACAGAATGCCACCAATCCTGTTCTCCATGGTCTGCTCTTCGTCGCATCCTGGATCTCGCTGGAGCTTGCCGTCTTTGAAGTCCTTGATCAGTCTATCGCATTTTGCGTACGCTTCCTCGATCAAAGTCTGCTTCTTGCGGACGAGAATGCCACTTGGGGTGACATCGCTGATGCCGATGGAGAAACCACAGTTTGTAAGCCATCGCGCTGAAAGCTTGGCTAGCCGATTCATTGCTTGGACAGCGTGGTCCGGGCCAAAATCTCGCATCATGACATAGAAGACGGAGTCTTTCTTGCCATCTCCGACAGTACCCTTGTCCCAGGGCCCGCACATGACTTCAGAATTCCGGATGACTAGATACAGGTCATCTTCGTCCAGATCAGGGGCTTTGTTGAGAGGCTTTTTGAATGATTTGCCGGCTGCCTCCAGGTTGACCAACACTCTGCATTTCTTGTTCGGTCTCATCAGAACGTTGAAGACTTGCTTGCCTGTCCATAGTGCCTGGGGCTTGAGAACGGCGGGCGGTGGCAACTCGATGGACATCTTCTCGCCAGTATCAGGATCGACCACCACATCGCCATTGAACATGTATGAGCAGATGTGGGCAAACGTCTTTCGATCGTAGAAATTGTTCTTGCTGCTCAATAGATAGGCTGCGGTAATGAAATCCTGAATGGCTGCAATAATCGGCGTTCCGTTCTTGGGTGTCGCCAAGTTGTACTTGACTCCCATCAGCTCGATGGCCTCCGTGCGAGCTTCTTCGGTCTGAGGGACATGCAGATTCATTTCGTCTCCGTCGAAATCGGCGTTGTAGGGGTTGCAGGCGCACTCGTTCAACCGAAAAGTTCTCCATGGGCGGATCTTAGCTCTGTGGCTCATGATACTCAATTTGTGGAGTGATGGCTGACGATTGAAGAGCACAATATCGCCGTCTTCCAAGTGCCGTTCCACTATATTCCCAATTTCAAGCCTATCGGCGGCTGCTTGAAGTTTAACGACCCCACCTTTCGAAAGTGCATGGAGCGATATTTTCTTCGCACCATTTCCGTGGATAATGTAGTTAGCCCCAGGGTGTTTCCTGCTTCCATTCCTTACACATTTTCTGAGCTTCTCGATATTGTACCGCGTGACCTTCTCAGGATAAGTGAGGTTCATGGCAACTTTTACTGGCACGGCTACTTCATCGATTCCCAGATTAGGGTCTGGCCCAATCACAGTACGACCCGAAAAGTCGACGCGCTTTCCGGAGAGATTTTGTCGGAACCGCCCACCCTTTCCTTTCAACCTTTGACAAAAGCCTCGCATGGATTTGGAGAGGCCTTGTTGCTGCAATCCGGGAACGTCGCTGTTGATGTACATGGCGATCTGCAGTTGGAGAAAATCCCACTGCTCCATGATGGTTTGGACGGGCACCCCGCTCGCTAGGCCCGCCCGGATAATGCCACTGATTTGACAAATGTCACCAATCTTGTTGGTTATGTCGTCTTCTGTCGCTCCATTTTCTTGTACTACTGATGGTCGGATAGAGACAGGTGGTACTGGGACGTATTCCCAGATCAACATTTCCGGTCGCGCATCTTCTGGCATCATACTGAGTAGCTCGCAGTCCTGGGCGGAGATCCTCTTGAAGAGATTGAGAACTCTCAAGGGGTGCATATCGTCGACAGCCTTTTTCAGGTGTCTGTCCAGCTCTGGGTTCGCCGACTTGGCCGTTTCGAAGGATGCATCGAATTCTTCCTTGCCTGGCGGAGGCTTCTTTGACTTGGCCGTTGACCTGTTATAGGCGTCGTATTTTATGTGGACAATCTTCAGTGGGTGGCCACTGACTTTCCGCACAGCGCCATTGATGGATCCGCAGTACGGACAGACCTTCTTTTTCCTACACTCCTCGGATATCTTTTTTGACACGCCGCTTCGCTGCACGTTGTCCATTCCCGGCCGCTGCATGTTTCGCAGAAATCTCCGTCGCTCTCCCTCATCAAGGAGGATTCTAGAGCAGTCCTTGCAGATGTTGTGCAGCACTTCGATTATCATCTTCAAGTAGCCGACATGGAAGGCGGGCAGGGCGAGTTTGATGTGACCAAAGTGACCATTACAGGATTTGAGCTCGTCTTTGCATGTCTGACAATGGGTACCTTTGCCCGATGTGCCCATGCGCATGTCCATAGGGCCATTGGCAGTGATCTTGCGATTAAGGGAGCCGGTCGAGCTAAGATCGTAGACATTGCGATTGGAGATCTCGAGGACGGCTTGGTTGACAATTTGCTGGTTGGAGCTGGGGCCAGTCAGTAAGGCTGCAGCAGGTCAGGAGGAAGGAGTGCGAAAGTTGCCTACAGGATACCAAACTGGATCTGCTTGATGCGCTTTGGGATAAGGTCCACAACCTGCTCCTTCACCTCGCCGTGACTCATGATGGTAGCGGTAGATGGTTGGGATTTTGTGTCGCAAGGCGTCGTGGAGTTGCTGCTACATGAAGTCAGTGCCGGATGCAGTTGCCAGCGCAGTTAATACGGCAGGGTGAGTCATGGCGGTGCCTTCCTTCAATTCACTTTCTTGTCTCCAAAGCAGCAGGCGCGGGTGCAAAAGTTTGGTGGGGTCTCAGTGCCAAGCCGTTAGCGCAGTCGCTGATAAGCGGCCAATAGCTCGATAAAGGGCTACCACAGGCAGCGGCGGTCCACCTCACTCTCTGCCCCGCCCATAGCCCCTTCCTCTACACATTCACCCTCAGCCTCCCGCCTGCTCTTCACTCTTTTCCCTCACTCTTTTCCTATGCCCGGACGCCGTATTCACCATTATTTCAGCCGTTACCCTCCCTTGCGTCGTCCCTACTTGCAACGCCAGCTCCCCGACCTGAGCCCTGACCCCGCCGTACAGCCTGCACCGTTTCACCTCAACGACAACGCAACGCCGTCCCGTACACTCAACGAGAACCACCGGAGCCCAGGCAAGCTACCTTCGCCTCGACAACATGCTACCCTTTGATCGTAGGTCTCCCCCTTCTATTTCTACTCCCACTCCGCTCTTTTGAATCATCACCACAAAGCGCCTTGGAGTCCGAATCCCATTGTCTGGGTACTTAGATCTGGCTTTAGAGAGCTTCCCATAGTCCTTTTTACAGGTAGCCTTGTACCAGAGTAAGGTTGCTCCAGACAGTGTACTTTGTAATGTGCTTCCACTACATTCCCCCCATCCGTGGGCTTTCGTTAAAGCCCTCTATCCTCGCTGACGTCGACACAGCTACTCTCGAGGTGACACTCCGGTCCATTGATGGGCTCGACGACTTCAGCGAACGCAAGATCCTCCTCGGCCCTAACTCAACAGTCCCCATCGGCCGCTCCTCCAAGAGCGCCCATAAGAACCTCCAGGCGGCACCCAACAACGCCTTCATTGACAGCCCAGTTATCTCGAGAGACCACGCTGAACTCTCCACCAACACCAGCTGCGGCATCCCCATAGTGTACATTAAAGACAACGGATCTATGCACGGCACTACACTCAACAATGTCCTGTTGCCGCGGCACAGAGACCACCAGCTGAAGAATGGAGACACTCTTCAGTTCGGCGTCAACGTCATCCGTGATCAGGGTAAGTCACACTTGACTCATGTCTATCTCTTCTTGAACCTCTTCTCTGTTATGTGTTTATTTTAGAAGTGTAAGCTAAATACTTCTGGACTACACAGACTCCTTCATCGCCAAGAAATACACGTTTGAATCCAAGCCAGCTCCTGCCAGACCGAATCAATCCCTACCGCGGGCCTTCTCCGTCCCAGACGCTGAAACATCAGAGGAAGAGGACAACGATGAAGACATAGAAGTCCTTGGATCCTCTCCTCGTGTCGCTCGCTACGGTAGTCAGTCCAACCCGGTGAACGTCGACGATTTTGAAGATAGCCAGCCCTTCGTCATCGATGTTGAGGAAGATACCACCATGTTGCCAATCGAACAAGGAAACACGAAAGGCCGTGGTGAACCCGTCGAGAATAAAGCAAAAGGGCTCACGGAATCTGAATATGACCCCGATAGTTTCTTTGATGAAGATAACTCGGATCACGCGTCTGAACAGTCCGTAGCCCACGGACACGACTTTCCTATCGTGGATTCTGACGATGAGAACTCTGATGGCCAAGAACAGCCCGTCGAGCTTCCCCAAGTGGTGGAGACGAAATCGAGCCATGGCGAAATGGAATCAAATGCCAATTCGAAGATTGTTGAGCTTCTCAATGATAGAGAAGATTCCTCGGAGCCCGAGTACCCGAGTGAACATGATAGCGAGGATGATTATGACGAAGTCTCTAGCCGTGGAGATGAGGAATGGGATGATGATGATGCTTCCGTGGGAGGCTCTCCAGGTGACTTTGATGCAGACCGTCGACTGAAATTGCTCGAAATGATTAATCCCGAACGTCAGAAGTGCCTTGATGGGGTTTCTTCTCTCACTCCGAAGCGTGATGCATTGGCACCATCCCAAATTATCCAGAGTTCTGCCACTGTCATCGCGCCCAAGGAAAACCAATCAACCAATCGTTCGTCGGCAACTTCCATGTCGCTGCGTAACATAATGGTGAATGAGAAGGAATTGACACCGTCTCCTCACGTTGGTGATCTAGAGAATTCTACCGACAAACCCGGTGACCGAGTCTACAACCCGGCAAACCCTACAATTTTGTCTGCTTTGAAGCCAAACCCCCCTAAAGACAGTGAGTCGGAGAGGCTGAAAAACATGGACATGGATTCTAGCATGTTCGATGTGTTTGGAAGTACATCATGGGAGCCCGCGCCGCCCGTTCCCCCTCGTCCAGCAGCGCCGAAGCCAATGCCCTGGGCGTCTGCAGTTCCAGAATGCGGATCATTCATGATGAGGGACAATCATCCTCATCCGTGGCTCGAGGACCCGCCAATGCATAATATGTTCCCACTACCGGGTTCTGACTTCCGCACCGATACATTCCTTTCGTTCAGCAGAGTGCCTATGGGTGCTGGTATGAATTCTTCAAGTCCAACCAGGCCTTACAATACATATTCCGATGGCCCATTCAGACTTCCTACCACAAGGGCTAACCCAGCACCCGAGCCTGCAGCGCCCAAGTTGGATGCACAGCAGATGAACCTAGGTGTTGGACCATCCATGTGTGCCCCGACGCCGCCAACAGCGGCCATCGATGATTGGAGCTCCATTTCCCCTCCACAACTCAGCAAGGACATATCGAAGCCGAGGACAAAAGTCTCAATCCCTGAGATTGTGGAAGATGCTCCACTACAGCCACCCACACCCACATCGGTGTCAAGCCTCAAGCGTAAAGCTGATGTTCTTGATGCCGAAGAAGCAACCGTGTCCGAAGTCCATTCGTCCAATGAATCCACGGAACAGGAGACGACAGCTGTCACAGAGGTTGCGCCAACAGTAACGGAGCCACCTAGGAAGAGGCTAAGGGTCGGGCTTCAATATGCGGCTACTGCCATGGCCGGTGTGGTTGTTGGTGGGCTGGGTGTCTTGGGGGCACTCATCACTCTTCCTGAAAGTGTCTTCCAGTGAACGCTTCTTTCATGGTCTTGAAGAGCTAGGTAAGATTTCGGTTCTTGCATTACAGCAATGTCACGCCAACCCTTACATAGGATGATTATACGAGGCATGTCGTTCATTTCCCAAGTTGTTCTTGGCGTTGAGGAGGGTGGGATTAGTGCTCATATCTATCCAGGGCGAATTACATGGTGGTTCAGGGCGGATGGGCTTGTCAAGGTCACGGGGGGCGTCCACAAACATCGTCGTGCCACTGTGGACATCCCCCACCCGTTGGGCACCAAAAGTGAACACCGGAGTGGATCTGGGTTGGTTGGTCTCTTCTTGTTCCTCCGGCGTCGATGGCTGTCCACACTGCGCCTGCATTTTATGTCAATTACACCTTCCATAATGAGAAAGTCTTCACTTCGTGTAAGCCTCTGACGTACTCATCTCCAGCGCCACTTCCTCTGTAGCTAGCCTGGAAGTTTCGAGCTGCCGCGTTCCTGCCCTTACTTGGGCAAGGACGGTGATACCATTTCGCTTGTCACAGCAGTTCGTCACGTCGTCATTTCCTTCCTTTATCTGATCGCTTTTCCCTCAGTATGAATGAGCATCTGCAATTGACCAGGTCTCTCTCTATCGTTTTTGACCACGCGCCGCTGCGCCGCTTCGCCAACTGCTTTCGATCGCGAATGCACCTTCTCGCCCTGGCCGTTGTCCACTCTGCGCGTCGGTGTTGGAGGAGTCAGTGGGCAGCGGCGCTCGAGCGGGACGGTCCGCGTACACCCCAGGGCTGACTCTAGCTCACAATCATGCTCTCGACAGGAAAGGATACTAGGCCGTTCGTTTGTCTAGTCGAGCGTGATGAGAATGGGTAAACTAGAATTCTCTATTATTATTATTATTACCTGGCATTGACCATTTGGTCACTGTCGACTTCCACCAACCCCACACAGAATAAGAACATAAGTTTGCACAATTATGTTCTGAGCAGAAGGTAACTCGAGCGTATTCTCCTCTCGGATTGAGACAGAAGCCGCGCACCCTTATCAGGTCGGAACTTTTTCTCTCAGCTTTAACATACATTTGTAATTGACCAGGTTTCTCCCTTCTTTTTGTCACGCACCTCTTCGATAACTGCCTTTAGAATGCAACCTCTTTCCGCTACAGTTGTGGGCAGTTGCTGGTTGTGCGGCATATTCAGAGTGCAGGCGGACACACGATTGGATGATGTGTTGGCGTGTAGCCTGCAACAGGCTTCTTCCTCTGTCTTGCAACTGCGGACGGTTGAGACACTCATTGTCAGGCAATAATGTCGTGTGGTCAGAACATCGTCAGCTTACTTGTATCACTGTTAACACGTCAAGGCCGATTCAATGGTAAAGAGGTGGATTCCAGGGCCAGGAAAAATGTCCCAGGTGTTTGGAGGGAACCGGCAGTGCTCACTCCGTGCAGAAGGGCACGGAAGTGTGCAAATAAGTTGCACGAACGAATAACGTGGCACGTGGCACATGGCGGCACACGCGACTAGACAACACTCACGCTCCTAATGCTTTCCCTAAAATTTTCTTGCTACTATGCTCTCGGAGGGAAATGGCGGTGTCAAATCGGCCGGTCCGCCCACTCCGACTTCAGTCTCCCGGCCCGTGGAAGCTGGCTGCGCCATGTACGGTATGCAATATCGGATGGTACCAATCTTTGCACATGGTGATCCCCAACTTCACTCGTAAGTTGAGAATGTCTCACTCATCTCTCGCAGGGTCCTAGGAACAAGATCTCTGCTCGTGGCTCGATAAGAACGACGCATACGGCCCTACCAGGGCATTTCACAGATACATGCAACACTATACCGCCGACATAAAGATTACCACGAGTCCTTAGGCTACTTCAAGCTGCGGATTGCCTGTTTCAGAAGGTTTATGCATGGGTGAGCCGGCAGAGCACGCCGAAAAAGTGAGTACATGCAAGTGCCTGTGATCCCGTCCCTGTCGTTGATGTGTGCGACCGTCCTCGATGTCCCTCCGTGCCATCATCGATTAGATTTCGAGTCCTTAGTTTTCCTACAAATAGGATTTCAAATACTTCTTGTTAGGCATACTGTCTTCCACAGGCTGCGTTACATTTGTGCAAATGCCACCGGCACCCACATTTGCGAATGAAGCTTCACTGTTCAGCTGACTACAATCTCTATCTCAAGTCCTATTGCGACCTGCAATCTTTTATGTGGCTCGTTGCTGAGCTCAAGCTTTGTAACTCTTAATTGATTTTCGTGGATAAGTGGTACAGAGCTCGATGGCTGTGGACGCCGCTCGGTGGTCGAGTTGCAATTGCTTTCTGGTTTAAAGCAACGGGAAGTCATCTTCCTTTGCCTTTACCTTGCAACTTCATTTTATCCATTTCTCGGTGACCTTATCCCAAGATACTTTTAGCAACCCTTTGAAGTCCCGCGAAAGCTCCTCACCAGTAACGTGCTTACACTCTTCACGCCGCCAGCCAGCTATGACAGCAGTGCTGTATACATCCACTTCAAGCACACACTGCGGCCGCGATGACTGTGTCAACGGAACTATCGTTCAAAAGTGTCCTGAATGCGCTGGAAATCCCATACAGTAAGCAGGTCACCCCTAATTTCCCTCGCACTGCTCCCTACCATCTTGCCTTATCCATCACGCATCCCATCCCGTTCGGGCTCTTTACACTATCCAGTCGACCGATTCCCGTTGAAGGCTATATTAATACAGCTTCCCACTCTTTCACAAGCTCCCCTATCGTCTCTAACTTCACCAGTCTTCACATGCTTGCTCCTCATGTTATATAGAATCTATGAAACACAAGCAAAGCAAGCCCGAGGCTAATGATCGATTTCATAGATATCGAGGTCGCAATTGTACCAAGTGCAAGGGTACAGGTACAATCAAGTTTATCTGCTCCGGCATTTCTCAGCACCAGGGAAATCTGAGAGAGTTGGCGCCTTCCGGCCGCCATTAGCATATGTGGCGGCACATATCCCCTCGGACGATATCACAGCAATACAAGACAACGGAAACAGCAACCAACGAACAATCTGGCGAGCTGCCTACCGGATCCGTGCTCCTCTCCGACTCCCTACACCAGCGTGGATCAAGGTGACGGTGTGGATGTGAAATTCAATACTCTTCAACTTTTCCTTTTTCTCCCCCCTATCTTCCCGACATCAATACATTTCATCGATAGAGAGCATACGGTACTTTTTTGAACGCTCCAAGAGGAGCGGTGTGGATGTCACACAACATACTCATTGAACCCCGTCGCTCCTTATATCCCCCTTTTGCCCTACATCTACAAAGTCAATATTTGGTATCCCTCATGTGGATGACACTACCTCAATACTTCAACAAAATCAATTTAAAAATTCTTCCCTAACTCATATCCACCCTCCTTTTTACTTGAAACGAATTAGGGTTTCTGGCAATACAAGATCGAGCCCATCGATGGGATTTTGCCGGGCTTTGCCATACCACGCACAACATCTCCTTTTGGTCACACTTTACGAGAACACGGTGTCTAATTCTTTGTCACGTTACCTTCTCGGCTGTTACCTTTTCCAGTTGATGCGCAGTTCCGTTGCTATACTTTCGGGATTCTCGCCGAGTCGAATGAGCCAGTCCGATTAGTGGGTGATCGTGAGACTAAAACCAGACTAGGGTCTTCGACCAACGTAATCTTAAAAGAGGTTTCCACCACCCCGTTCTATGTTTGACGTGTCAGAAGAGTGATTGAGAACGGGGTTTCATAAAGATTGAGGCTTTTAAAGGGAGAAGTGTGCTACATTTTGAGGTTGTTGGGTGGAGAGGAAGGACTTGGAACACGCCATCGAGATATTGTACGCCACGATGTGGCGGTGTGGGCTAGATGTTGATACGGAACGAACTTGTGTTCCTACATGATATGTAGGTATTTCTAATTCGTATTGTGCATGGGATTTTCTATCACCTCGGTCCTTCATCAATGCCGCCAAAGGAATTGCGTCTTGATGAACTTCACCTCGGCCCGCTCCTCCCTTTCTAACTCTCACTTTCAATATCTAGATTCATGTTGACGTCGCCATCGTATCCCACAATTTCCCAAATTGGGCCTCACGTCATCCACTTCTCTTCCCCTCCCTATTCTACCCCACGTTTCTTTCTCCCAGATCTATCCAAGCACCCCTTACCACTCTTACAGACTCCAATCCTCCATCAATGCAAAAGCACATAAAGTTAGTCATCACGTCTCTCGATATCATAAACCATGCTTGATTCAGTCAATCTCAAAGATACCCCCCCCCCCCCCATCAACTCCTTCACCCTCCCCAAATCCAACGCATCAACCCTCAACCCACTATGCCCCACCATCCCTTCTGCCATACACACTGCATTGTAAATACTTTCCTCCACCGCATCAGCCGCCGCCTCGAATAACGCGTTGATCGTCTGGTCGTCTACCATGTTGATACCTAGCTCGCGCGGCGTCCACGGATCCACCTTCCTCTCTTCTGAACTCACCGTCTGAACCGGAATCTCGTTGGCGGTGGAGAAAGCGAGGAATATGTCGCCGGAGGGATTCGCGCCCCAGCCTCCGACGCGAGAGAGACCGACTGTGGCGCGTTTAGCTAGGCGTTGGAGTTGTGTCGGATGTAACGGTGCATCAGTCGCTAGGATAATAATAATGCTGCCGTCTTTCTTATCCTTGGCCCGCGCGATCTTGAATAAAAGTTGCGATTGCGCGAAAAGCTCTGTGTCGTTGGGATTGTCGCGGAATTTACGTTCCTGCTCTTCGAATATCAAGCGGCCAATTGGTGCGCCGGCGATCTTGAAGTCGCGCATCGCGCCGTAGTTTGCTTGAACGAGGGCACCGACTGTATACGTTTTCCCTTCTTCCGCGGGGATGAGACGAGAAGATGAGCCAGTACCCCCTTTGAACCAATGACACAACATTCCTGTTCCGCCGCCTGAATTACCCTCGGGCACGGGATCAGAGCTTGCGGTGTCGATGCCGTGAACGACGTGCCGAGGCGTGACGACCATCTTGGTGACATCATGCAGAAACCCGTCGAATGTCTCGCCGACAACGGGGAGGAGAAACCAATCCACCTTTCCCTGTTCACCGGCGAATTCGCGGATTCCGTATTCGTAGATCCCGTTGTAGGCGGAGCCTACGCCGAAACTACCGGTTAGAATGATGGGAGAGTGGAGGAGGCCTGTTTCTTCAATCCAATGACTTCCTGTCATCTCTCCCGAGCCGTTGAATCGGAAAATACCACTGAAACAGGCGTTGTGGAACCAGTCTTTGCGGGGGAGGATGGTTGTTACGCCGGTGTTCAAAGAATTGGGTGGTGCATTGGGGTACGCGGGAGATTGATGGATGGACTGGGTAGAAACTAGGACACCGGAGATGTCAGTGAGGCTGTTTTTGGGGCCGGGGTTGTAGCGGCCGAGATAGCAGCTGGGCAGAAGCTCCCGGATTTGTTGCCGGGGTGTGGAACGCGTGGTAGCTGTGGACATTTTGGGAGGGATTGGAAAGGGTTAATGCTTGGGGAGAGAAAGGCGATGATGGTTGAGGAGTGAAATACCTCAGGCAGCTAGGCTAGAGGTGGATTCTTTATACTAGGGATGAAGGAAAACAAGGTTTGCCCAATTCGGATGGTGGTTTCCTATCTTCGAATTCGTCGCGCTACCTTACATTAATTCGGACAAGCTTAAGGAAAAGTATGCTATCTTATTAATTGATATCACATTCTCTGGAAAGAGTCATTGTGAGGAGAATTCAATGAAAGCTTACACTACCATAAACCCCATCACCAAGTTCTTGATTTTTTTGGGGGGGCGGGGGGGGGGGAATCTGTCAAAGTGCGGCCTTGGGCATCCCAGCTATGTCGATTTCTCTGGAGATCAGTCCATATAGGAAGGTCGACAGTGTTAGGTCATAACTAGGAGTCATATTTGCAGGACGATGGTCGCAGATGCAGTGCCGCAGAGCGGAGTGTGGTGTGGAGTCGAAATAAGAGTCACGCTCTTGGCCTGATTGGTTTAGCATGGGCTGTTTTAGGTTAGCTTTCCGAGCTCAAATGTCCGCAGTGTTTCGTAGGCAGAACTCCATCAGTCTAACCGTCATTCCAACTATACCCAGCATGCTCTTCGTTCCCCGTTACAGTCGCTAGCGAAACCGGCTTCCCCTCCAAACACGCTGCTCAGATTTTGCCCCGCGCCATCAGCAGACCTCTTGGCAGTCGCCTTACGGAACCAAGTTGAGAATCAAACAATGGTACATACCGGACGGTACCGGTGGCTAATGTACAAATCGAGTGGCGTTCTCCAAAAACTGGTTACGCCACATGTGGCTCAGCCTTCCATCAACCATCTGCCATTTTCTCCCATACTGTGTAGTTCCATCAAATTCAGTACCTCTCGACAAGGGTTTGGCTAGAAAGGGTCGGCCGCCCTCCCTGCTAGCGTAGCGAAGGGACAAGAACCTTGCCACGTATATCGTCATCATCACATTTTCTAGAAACCTATAGAATCCTTAACAGCTAACTGAACTTATAGAAGCTGCTAGAAGAGGCCCTTTTATAACATAAATATATGTTGTCCCCTTGACCCCTCTATGAAATAGAGATTATAGAAAAAATTAAAGATAATAATATTATTAACAGCTTCTCGATAAGTCTATAAGCGCCAACTACACCACCATCTTATCTAGATGAACTTGAAGAAAGGTAGTTCTACCTGATGGATGCCCTGCACAAATCGTATCTCTATAAACAGCGGTACAGCTTGGTCGATATTCAGGCGGAAGCCAAAGGATAGCTTTTTCATTAGAACAAATCCACTGATCTTTTACAAAGATGGCAGGTGGCTCTTTTGTCTGAGAGGGGAAAGTGCTTGAGAGATGCGAAGGAAGAGGGATAGCTCCTCTATCTGTTTTTAGATGCCTACCGTCCGGCGAGAAGGCTACGGCGTTGACTGGGCCGGAATGGCCCTCGAGCGTGCTGCGGCAAGATCCCGTCGCTGCATCCCATAGCCGCACAGTCTTGTCGGAGGATGCAGACGCTACCAGCTGGCCATCCGGCGAGAAGGCTGCGGCGTTGACCCAGTAGGAATGGCCCTCGAGCGTGCTGCGGCAAGCGTCCCAATCATCTTCCACCTTTGATAGCCTGGTAATCCACCCCGGAATATGGTCAGTGAATGTTTTCCGTATTATACTCATCTCTGGAGCAAAAATAAGGGCCGAAGAATAGACCTGTAGAGGTGCATCTTCTAATATAGATCGGAACCGCATCGTAAACCGCCTTGCATCGTGAAGAAAGCTTAATACAGTACTCGTATCTAACTGCCAAGACATAAGTACAGAGATTATAACAAAGCGCGTAGAATTATCTTACATCTGTAAGCGCTTGTAGCCTATTGATTATATGAATGCATTTGTATGTTTCTCCAACTAGGCTCATAGCTTCTAGCCAATACAGGAAATAATCCTGGAGGAAAAGGTGGACTAAGTCCCTGTCGTGGATATGGCGATTACTCTGCTCCAGATGGTGCACCCAATAACGGCAAGCATATTGTAACTCAGGTAGCAGACTGCTAGCAATCGTCTCTTCACTGATCTCGCTATTCAGAACTCCAGGTGATGGGAGGTTGCACATGTTTTCTTGCAGGCTGTTTGGGCTAGGCATTCGTTCAAGGCACTGAGTAGCTAGCCTCTCGTGGGTTTCTTTCTCATCTACCCAGAACGGACTCTTTCCCTGCTTTTTAGGATCGATGAGGAACTCGCGAAAGGATAGATGCAGGAGCCTTATGGGGACATCCTCACTATCTGGAATGCTTAGAACAGAGTGTAGAGAGTCCAGCCGGCAGCGTATATCGTCTTTGGAGATACCAAGAAGCCGTGCAAGTGAGGTTATTGAGAGGGGACTCTCCAAAACAACGACGCTTCCAACTATTTCCCGGAACTCGCTAGCCCATCTTTCTTTGTCCTCTTCATCTTCCTCGTTGAACAGCTGGTTTAAAATGGGCAGATATATCGCGTCGAGCTTGGAGGCATTTTTTTTCTGATACCCAAGCACTATGACTAGGCGCCTTTTAGGATTATCTCGTTGATCTCCGATATATCGACAGGCCGTAGCAGCAAAGATGAACAACGGGACAGCTAGCTCGACCAGGGCATGGATTTGGTCTCTGCTTGGCCAGTCCGGGGAGAGCGAGCGCTGTTCTTGTATCCTTCGCAGTTCATGCTCTAAGAAGAGATGTATGTCGTGTTCGATGATTTGGTTCGCAACCTCGTGCAGGATCAAGTCTTCGTATGTGCCATCGGGCATTTGTCTGAACCCGAGGCGAATGGGAAGCTCCGGTCTGCTTGTTACGAAAACCCGTAACGACACTGGCTTGAGATCCCTGGTTCGTATAAGAAGCTGGAGAATTGCTCCTATGTCTTCGTCTCGCTCGCACTCGTCCAGCGCGTCTATTACGATAACCAGCTCTAAAGCTTGATGAGGTGCCGCTTCTGAGAGCGGCTGGAGGATCAGCTTCTCGAACTGGTCTTTTAGGGCCTTCTCGTAAATAGCTGGGTTAGTGTCGATTGCTTTCCTAATGCCTGATCTCATCCCTGGCACACAACCCATCAGGTCTGCAGCGATGGTGGTGAAAACTCGTGTGGCGTTGCCGCGCTCTCCCTCGCCTCTCTTGAAGAAGAAGCTGGCTCCCAATCGACGTTGGTCGGCGAACGACTGGGCAACAGTCCGTGCAATTGTAGACTTTCCTGTGCCTGCCATGCCATTCAGCCAGAATATGGGTTTGCTATTCTGGTCCTTCGCCCACTTGGTTATTCGTCTCAGCAGCTCAACTCGTGTGTTGTTAAGGCATCTTGCATTGTGCTCCTCCATGCGAGAGTCAAAGGACGCTCCGTTTGCGATCGGAAGATTAATCGAGTTGTCATCTTTAACCTCTTTCAGGAGTCGATTCAACGCCTTTTGCCGCCCTTCGCCGTAGATAAGCGGCATATGGATGTTGAAAATGCCTAGTAGAGAGTATGCTGCATCTTCTTCACGTTTCGTCTGGCATTTTGCTGCCCATGGCATGCGCTCGTCTACACCAAAGTAAGGTATAGGGGTTCCTTGAAGTGCTTGGATGGCGATTCCGGTTATCTCGTGGAGAGTTTGTTCCAGTGATTGCTTATCACCCAGCCACGTTTCCTCCTCGGAGAAGAATCCAACTGATGCTGGAGCAATAAGCTCTTGAAGCGTCCAACCACGAGTAAACCATCTGCTTTTCTTGAATGCCGGTTTCCATCTCCGGGAGAACTCATCGTCTCCAACCAAATTGCTGACAGAAACGTCAGACAAGTACACGTAGCATTTAGCCGCATCCTGGTACCAGCGAAACATGGAATTAATCGCCTCTGAAAGCTCCGAACTACTTGATTTGTCGATACAGCAGGTGTCCACCCAGAAGAACTGCAAGCCATCATTAGCAGCTTGCTTTCCGCAAAAGCGGATCTTTCTGTAGCCAGCTTTGCTCCTGCCAGAACCATCCACCATGTCTTTAAAGGTGACCTCTTCGTTATCCGCTCCCCAAGTATGCGAAAGGATGGCATATCGTGTTACCGAGCGTCGCTGCCTGCTGCTGCCTGCTTGGCACTCAGCTGACTAAGCCACATCTTTGATGTATATATACCACCTAGATAGCTCTCAATTCCACCACACGGTGGTTCCTACATCCATCCTCTGCATTCTGTTACATATCGTGGTGTCTCATTGCCAACAAACTCAGTCAGGCTAAACTCGCCATCATTTTCAAGTTTCAAAAGACGCATTGTGCTAATAAGTCTATTAGAGAGTATCAGAGGATGTAAAGATGAGGACGTAACAACTTACGGTAAGCAAGCGCAACGATGTCTAGCCGTACGACGTTAAGGATAGTTTATGGGATGGCTTGGGGCGAGCGATAATGCGGGGCAGTGCAACTAGGCTGCAGGTTCCCTCTCAGAGATGCCCTCACACAAGGCTGAGCCATGAGCAATATTTAGTCGACAAAAGCACACTTCATGCAGGCGGAGAGCGGAGATACAATATGCCGAAGCCCGAGTTTTCTTCTCTTGGTGTTTAAGATCAGTGCAGGCGTCGCTGGTGCGCTATAGACTCGAGGGCCTACATACAAGGGGGTAACCTGAGCGGGCCAGGTGCGCTCCCTGCTAGCGTTTCCATCGCCACATTAATAACTAGTGCTTATTCATATGTTTAATACTTTATAGGACCTCCATCTGCGTTAATTACAGCTAGGCAACGCTCCCTTATATTGCCTGTATACTTTTCAAAGTCTTCTAGTTCTAATTTCTCCCATTCTTCCTCTACGTATCTCCTAACTTCTTCCGGTGTTGGAAACTGACGTTGGATTCTCCCTTTTAACGGCCTCCAAGCATTCTCAATTGGGTTCAGATCTGGGGAGTTTGCCGGCCATTCCATTAAAATCATGCCATTCTGCTCCCAAGCTAAGCGAGTCGCCTTTGCAGCATGAATCAAGGCATTGTCCTCAACAAGAATAGGCTGATACCATAACGTTTGCCATATATCCCAGGCAAACGCCTTAATTTTAGGACATATATACGTACGGTACACGTCCCTATTTATCGTCTTTGTTTTATAACCTAGCTCAGTCGACCAATCCTTCTCAAAAACAACTAGTGGCCCTTTATACCCATAAGAGATACTGCCATGAATCATCCAGCTTGACTAGCCCTTAAACTTAGGAACATAGCAATTGATATCATACTTCTCTTCCGCGCTTCGTGTAACAAATATCTGACCTCCTCCTATATAAATAGAAGCTTCATCAGTCTAGATTACCGCTGCCCACATTTCCAGGGTCCATTCTAGGTAAGAATAGGCCCATTTTAGTCGAGCCTCTCGTTGTTTAGGTGTAATAAGAGACTTCTCTGTTGCAATATAACAAAAGTATCCCTCTTTCTCAAAGGCTCTATATAAGGATCGCTTGTAGGTAAAGATACCTTCTAAGAGGGCAATCTCTTTAAAGGGCTTTCATTAATGCCGTTGATCTTGTATAGCACGAGTAATAAGACGCTTTCAGGTTAGAGTATCGATATTCAGCTCTCTTCCTTTCTGCTTTTGGGGAGTCCATATATCCTTTCGTAAAGAGTATGAATTTGTCTTTGTAGAAATACCAAGCGAGTTACCAATCTCGTTATGAGTCCAGCCCGTGTACTGATTTAGAGAGTAGACAATATCGCGCTCACGGTAGGAGAGTCATGTACCTAGATCCCGAAGAATAGGATATCAAAGTGGAGGTGGATGATTCCCACGATTCCGACGTATAAGATTTGGCATTTTAAGCACATAGGTCTCTATCCAGGATACTATTATAATTTATATAGCATACAAGTACCCATTCTAGCTGCTTCTGTACGGTATTTATAATCTAAGAGGATTACTATTCAGCTGACGAAGCCATAATACGAAGAGTTATACTGTATTTGGCCTAGAGCCACGCCAACGCTAGCAGGGAGCGCACCTGACCCGCTCAGGTTACCCCCTTGTAGTTTGCCTGCGCTAGCAGGGAGGGTGGCCGACCCGCTATGGCCCCACCCTTGTCGAGATGTACTGAATTTGATGAACTATGGGAGAAAATGGCAGATGGTTGATGGAAGACTGAGCCACATGTAGCGGAATCAGTCTTTAGAGAACGCCACTTGATTTGTACACTAGCCACCGGTACCGTCCAGTATGTACCATTGTTTGACGCTTAACTTAGCTCGGTAAGGCGACTGCCAAGAGGTCTGCTGATGGCGCGAGGCGAAATCTCAGCAGCGTTGCTTGGAGGGGAAGCCGGTTTCACGAGCGACTTTACGGTCATTTCAATTCGAAATTATCGGTACAGATATTCAAGCCATACCAGGAGAGGCAAAATCGAACAAGGCTGGAGATATCGGGGAAGCCAGGCGCGCAACGGATAGCGCGTTAGGAGCAAGGCCCGTAAGGGGACCTAAAGGGGACCTAAAGTATAATTCGGCGCCTCGAAGGCAATATACAGACGTCAAAATTTTTTCGAATCAAGTCGGACAGCTCTCAAATCTCCTACCAGCTGCGCAAATCTGAATCGCGATGAATCCCACCAAGAACCGCTAGCAGATGACCCTGAAATAGAGGGTGCATGGAAAACGGCAGGGAACATATTGGACTCAAGTTGCAAAAAGCTGTGCACACGATGTGCAAGTGTTCCTTGGAGCGAAATAGCACATGTTAAGGCCCACAAGCCGTTCATTCCAAGGAGACTCGCGATCACCTCCGAAACTCAACTTGCGGAATCTGTCGGCTTATTGCTTCTGTAAGACTACCTTTAATAGATGGATCAGGAATAGATATGCCCTTAAATGCGCCTATCGATGACAGATTTCTCGGAATGCTTTAGTTTTACTTTGGATACGGGACTCTTAGCTTTACCCAGTTAGACCCAACCAAGCATGACCTGAGACGGCTACGGATACGTCCTTATGATATTGACTTTGCTCTGGTCAGAGCACGCATTTACAGTTTCCAGAAAGACCACATGGAGACGTGCTCGTCGAAATGGCAGAGCACATTCCAAGCATTAAAGGTCATTGATTGCGCCCAAAGAGGATAATTTCAGCTCCGGAAGACTGCCATTACGTCACCTTATCCTATGTTTGGGGAATTCCTTGAACTCGCCTCACCTTTCAGGCTCTGCTCTTCCGCATAAGCTCCCTGCAACAATCGAGGACAGTTTGACAGTTACCCGGCGATTGGGGTTTCAGTATCTCTGGATTGATCGATACTTATGTTGATTGTAGTTTATTTGCGCTTAAATCTTAGTTAACATCTAGAACAGTATATCAATGAAGAGAATTCGGAAGACAGGCATACTCGGACCCAACAAATAGGCCGAATCTACTCGTCTGCGCAGTTGACTTGCTGCAGCCGGTGAAGAACCAAGCTACGGACTACCCGGCGTCAGCATCCGGCCTCGCCCATCCCAGCAATACACTAGAATCGGCGACATTTTCGTCGTACACTGCTCCCTCCCCGCAAATACCGAGGTCGAATCCTCGAAATGGGCTTCCCGGGCCTGGACTTACCAAGAGTGTTTTCTTTCGAAGAAAAGACTGATCTTTACAGAAAAGCAAGTCTCGTATCTTTGTAATGAATAGTGTCTTGAAGAGGCTATTGCAAGCTCAAACAGAGGCAAGGATTCTGTTAACTCTCTTGCCGACTTCTTCAAATTCATTCCAAGCAACCCAAAACATCCAAAGCCTCCATTTCAACCTGGAAACCCCAAAAATTACTGGAGTGTCCTATCATATATGGCAGAATATAGTAGAAGACAGCTTTCTTATGACTCAGACGCCCTTAACGCTATCTTTGGAATTCTTAATGCTCTTTCGAATGACGAATTTCCTATATAGCACGTTTTGAGAATTCCATCTGGCGTTGTAGAGCCCAAGGATGAATTAAAAATTTCGCTCTGCTGGCATCACTGGGAGCCGTGTCACCGGCGAGCAGAATTTCCGAGTCGATCCCCAATAGGCTGGGCTGCGGAAATAATTTACTATTCCGATTCAACGGTTTCTAAGGATTGCGAAATCAATATTCTGGATGGAACAAAAAGCTACGGTTGTCTTCGAAATTACATGGAATGTGGCCTTGCACAAAGTCACTCCGCTAGCACAAATGCCCCAAGATATCTTGAAATCACAGCAGACGCGCTTCAATTACCACTCATAAACCTGAAGTGGACAGCTAAAGAGAAAGCAATAAGCGCTTTACCCAGGTAGTATTGGCTATCATACCGAGAAATAGGTACTATGAAAGGGTGGGGATCTTTCAAGTTAGCGAATCCCTACGGGAATGGAAACCGAAATATGAATTGCGTGGATCTTACATAGACAAGCCAGGCGCGATTCTTAACATAGCTAAGGTTGACTCTTCCACTAGAGATAGATAGGATTTCACACCGGGGCCTCTTTATTTTCGCGATGTCGCGCGGCGAACGATTATACCCGGCTAGTGTATAGAGAGTAAGCCTGCTATCGACAAAGCACCAATAGACCCCGAAGAGATATGAGCATAAGGCATTCATAGTACTGCAGAGGTACACTACCTTTTCATGGGAACACGCTGGATTATGGAGCTTGTATTGGATGGACAAGAGCGCTCCTGGGATTCACTGCAAGTACGCACACTTGCGTAGGCTACAACCCAACCTAAAGTATCCGCGCCCAAGAGTTCCATACTTAAATATATACGTTAAAGGTCTAGCTAATTATATGTAGGACAGCTTCCCTTTAACCTTCTTCTTCGTCTTCATTTCTACGTTCACAGAATTGGAACACCCGTTATCGAAGTGAATACAGTAAAAGGAGAACAGCTTCTCAACGAACATGTCCCCATCATTATCTAGCCTTGAAAAATAGGGAAAAATTGAAATGGATTTAACACTGTACCAGCCCTCGTAACCATCTGACTGAACGATCAATCTCAAAATCACCCTGTTAATACATATGGTCCGTCTCATGTGCTTTTAAAAGAATGAAATTTTATCCATGCCTCTTGACTCCATGAAACCTCGCTTTCCTTCTTTTCCTTGCGTCCCACCCCAACCATATTAACATACCCTTCACTCATCACGTTTCGGCACCTGAGGAATCAATGCCCACGCAATCCCCATCGCAACAATCAAACCTACCAGAATAGGCTGCATGACCAGCTTTACTAGCGATGACACCTGTGAGAGCTGGGAAGAGAGAACCACCGGCTTGGGCGAGCACAAATACGAAGCCTGATCGGCGTCAGTAACCGCATAGCTACCAAGTGCAAGGTAAAGCAGGAATTTGAATACCTAAAGCTGTAGGTTGCATCCTCTTCTCAAACAATTTCGACCCAGTCGACATCCCCGTCGCGAACATCGGCCCAAAAAAGAATCCCAACCCGCATATCGCTACCACGCTTGAGATAAGATTTGGTACAAGCCAGAAAACTAATTGTAGTACTAGAATCATGACGCAATACACCATTGTCATGCTCCTCTCGCCAAACCGATGCGTAGGCTCCGCCAGTAACACTCTCCCAAGGAAAACCCCACCCCAAAGACCGGCCGGCACATACCCGACGCCAGGAAGCTTGCCGTTGCGCGCGGAAATGAGATACTCCACGACCCAGCCTCCAGCCGTGATACCAACACCTAGCATGAAGAAGTAAAAGAGTGAGAGGAGGTATACGGGTGGAGATTTAAGGGTGTCGACGATGTCTCTAGAAGCATGCTTGCTACGACTCGTGGTTTCGTCCGTCGAAGCGGGATAAGTGGGTTTTACATGAATCCTTAAACTGTCCCTGAAAGTGATCAGGACGGCTAACGTATTGATGGATCCTACTCCAACCAAGAAGAGGTAGAATAGCGGCCATCGATCTCCAACCTTCGACGCGATAGCTGTAGCCACGAACGGAGAAACTAGACACCCGAGAGCGTACATGGCGTGGATGAAACCAAGCCATCTGTGCGCACCATTGACAGAAGCAACAAAGGTATTGGAGTGTGAGTCCTGGTATGCCATTCCCGCGGCCTGGAAGAAGAAAGTTACGACGTAAAGTGCGAAGGGCGGTGTCCAAAACCTCAGAACATGGGCGACGAGTTGCAATACAGCTCCAAAGGTGAGAATGGACCCTAGGCCTAGATATCGAGAGAAGTGGCTGTTAGTTACGGCGGTGAAAACCCAGCCGAGAAAGGTGATTCCGTATCTGCTCAGCTGTGAGTGATGCGAGAGAGGGGATTGGGGACAATAGGAGAGTACATGAGGGCGATGTGCTGTGTTCCAACGTGGTATGTACGCAGGATGCATAGGATGAGAGGACCAAGGCTACCATCGTTTGTTCCGGCGAAGAAGAGGGAGAAGCCTGCTACTACAATCTTTACGATGATTTTCTTCGTTAGATCAGAGTGATCATCAGCTGGCATAGGTTGTTGTTCTGAGTGATGTGATGGGGCTTTTATAGATTGCGGTTCAACATCTTTGGTTGCGTGGTTGTTTCCGTGCGCGACCTGATCTGGAGATTGAACAGACATGCTTTTAAATTGATTGAGACGAAGACAAGATGAGAACAGCTTGGACGGACAAGAGTGTGAAAGATTGGTTCACTACGGAGAATAGGCTCCCTTATCTCAGCATAAGTATCATTGCCCTCGCAACTTTGCCCATTTCTGGTTTTGATATATGCAATGGAAGATAATTTGAGCGATGCTAAAATCCGGTGAAGTGGAAGATTGATAGACATTCACTCAGGTCATGGGTCCTTGGCGGAAGCGCGCTTGACGGAAAGCTTAGCCGGCTTTCCGTCTGAGCCCTCGTTCGCCCATTGGCTTACCGGCCAAATCTCGGATGTCTCCGAAAAGTGAAGTCATGACGTATGATTGGGCGAGATTGCCTGACAATGGACACTGCCTCAGTCGGTGTGCGCTAGACCTTTGCTTGTTCACATGCACTTAGCCACCACCTGCTGTAGGTAAGAAGAGCAATTCTCGTCATGTTGCTGTCCTCTTCTCCTTCACTCTCTTCAAATACCAGCCTGGGAACATCCGAGTAATAACCTCCTCCACCCCTTACTCCATCACGAAGAGCACCTTGCTCGTCGATAGCCATCATGGTCCTCTTTGGTGGCCTGGAAGTAGTCGTGGGCGGCTACTTCATCCATCGCTATCAGAAGAATAAGAACGAGAAGAGGCGCCTGGTAGAAGAGGCACACCAACATCGAAACAACACGTTCCCGGGAGCGAGACCTCATACCTCATACCCTGCTTACCACCAACCAGTGCAACAGCAGAAATATTCGTGCTACGCTCCCCAATCTCCACCTCAACAACGACCGCACACAGCCCAGCCTCAAACCCAACCCCCACCGTGTCCAACCCAGGCTCAGCCTTATCCTCATATTCAGCCCCTAAGACGACATGATTCCTTCTCGAGTCTCTCCCAGATACCCGTAGCGAACGGTTCACAACCTCAAGACTTACCTCCACTTCCTCCGCGACCGAATCAAACCAATATATCTCCAACACAGTACCTGCGGCCGCCTCAGAACCAGGTTGTGCCGCAAGGCTACGCGCCTGTCAGCTATCCCTACTACAACGCCGGGTTCAGTGCGTCATATCCATCATTCGAGCCCACGCTAACCGCACCGACCACATATACCTCAAACCAGCAAGCTGGGAGGCATACTGTAAATGGTAATTGGGAGACGTATGGGCCACAGTCGCCGCATGGACGCCCTCAGCCTGGCGAGCGGGACGATGATCCTCCACCACCATACCGACCTTGAATTCCGGGTACTAAGAAAAGTAATGTTGGAATAATGGGACCTTTGGATGCGGGTATTCGAAGGATATGATCTTTTCACAATTTCTTATCGTCTAGGCCGAGCTAGGATGGATATTCACTTTTCTCGATGGTTTCATTGTGGCATAGCGACGGATACCCGCAACTGTCTTTTCTTCTTCCGTAGGTAATTATATTGGGCCAAATCGTCACTAGTAGCTAACGGCGACGAGTCCTAGATAGTATTAATGCGACCATATCCATCACTGGGATACTCTTTTAAGCTTTCATACCTTCTATCTTCTCTTCTCTTTCCTTGTATCTACAGCGCCGTGTATTTCTCACTACTCTCGGCATGCTGATACTCTGGTCTATCCTAATTCTCATACAAGAGCAACGTCACGCCAGAAACGGTCGATGACATACATTCGTCGGTGTTCTCTCCATCTTCCGGGAGGAAGCCAAGGCGCTTATCTCCGCAGGTTCAACACTACGGAACCTGACTTTTGGAAGGTGATGTCTGCCAAGCCCGCAACGCTCATCACAGACGAGATTTTGACTGGCACAGGAAGCATGCCAAGCAGAAAACCCCCGCGATTGCAGTTTACCGCTCGCTGCCGCCGTGCGACCGTTCCTAGAATTGGAAGCCGCGAAGCATCACGACATTCCTATCTATCAATTCTGCTCGGAGAACGATAGGCAGGTTACCTTTCGGCACCATGTCTGCCGATAGAGGTGATCGCAGTGCCCTGTCCCCACAGCTTTGGAATATATGAAGAGCCGCAGGGCCGCAGTCGAAAATGCACGCTCCAACATTTCCCTTCTGTACCTGAGCTTGGGAATTGAATGTCAAAATGCCACGAATACTGAGTTCGTTCATCCTTCTGGGTTCTCTGGCATACGCCTGCCAAAGAGACTGGGATGCGCTTCACCGCCGCATGCACCAGCACAAAAACCACAATGCGCACGCGAAACGCGCAGCAGCCGAGTATCCTCCCCGCCTAACAGAAGTCGAATCCATCCTGATCAATTCCTTCGACAACAAGTCTCTGAGCGATTGGAGCTATTACTATACCCATGGCAACCATCTTGGATCGTATAACAAGACTATGGCTGAGTGGACGGCGGCAAAGTGGAGGGATGCTGGGTTTGACGTGCACTTGGCAGAGTATCCGATTTGGGTCACTTATCCTGAGCAGTCGTCGCTCAGGCTGATTAGACCAGATGGGACGACGCACGATGCTAATTTGACTGAGGATGTGCTCACGGAGGATGACACAAGTAGCTATCCGAATCGGATTCCCGCTTTTCATGCTATGAGTGGGAGCGGGAATGTGACTGCTGAATACGTTTATGTTGGGTCTGTATTCACCTTACGCATTCTCATTGAGCAAATGCTGATGTATGACGCAGCCGCGGCACACAAGCCGACTTCAAGGTGTTGAAGGATGCAGGGATTGACCTCAAAGGAAAGATCGCTCTGGCTAACTATGGCGCCATCTACCGTGGAACAAAAGTCAAGAATGCTCAGGATAATGGCATGGCGGGATGCATCATATATACGGACCCTCTGGATGATGGTGAAGTGACTGAGGAGAATGGCTATGCTGCCTACCCACGTTCGTATTCCCTTTCAGCACCAAAAAGAGCACCTCTAACCCAATCTAGACGGCCCAGCCAGGAATCCTTCATCGATCCAACGAGGCAGCGTTCGTTTCTCCTCCCTCTACTCTGGCGATCCAACTACCGTCGGTTGGGCTTCCGCTCCAGACTCCACACGGGGCAACGTGTCTCAATACAACCCATCCATTCCCTCGATCCCTATCAGTATGAAAGACGGTTGGCAGTTGCTCAAGGCGTTAGAAAGCAATGGCGTGACGGCTAAGGAGGCCAACCGCAGCGGATGGGAAGGTGCTTTCGGTAACATTACCTATGACAGTGGACCTACAGCAGGAGCAGTCGTAAACATGAATCATTTTATGAAAGGGTGGATTGCGCCTGTTTGGGACGTCATTGGCATAATCAACGGCACAAGTCCCGATGAGGTGGTTATTGTGGGCAATCATCGAGATGCGTGGGTTATTGGAGGTGCGGCAGATCCGAATTCCGGGAGTGCGGTCTTGATCGAGCTTGCATATGCGTTTGGAAAGCTACTGGAGAAAGGTTGGAAGCCTAGGAGAACTATGTAAGTTTTCTTTCGTTTCATCTATCTTGCTCGCATGCTAATATTCTCAATCAGTGTTTTAGGCTCTTGGGACGCCGAAGAGTTTGGTCTTCAAGGGTCCACGGAATGGGTTGAATCTCATCTGCCCTGGCTGACCTCCTCTGCCGTCGCTTACTTGAATATAGATGTTGCTGTATCAGGTCCTCGAACCGCATTCTCCGGCAGCGGGGAAATCCAGACGTTCGTCGTTGAGCAGATGAAGAAGATTCTCTTTCCCGAGGGATGGGGAGATCTCCCCACGCTGTATGACATGTGGTACAACACCACCGAGGGCGAGATATCACCACTCGGTAGTGGCAGCGACTATGCCAGCTTCTACCAGAACGGCATCGGATGTGTAAGTGATCGCTCGCCTCCCAACAACCTACCGAGACAATGACCTGACCTTTTATAAGATTGATATTGGTTCGGATGGCGGCAAAACCGACCCCGTATATCACTACCACGGGAACTACGACTCCTACGCCTGGATGAGCAAATTCGGCGACCCGGGCTTTAGAATCCACACCGCGATGGGCCAATGGCTCTCTCTCATCCTCTATCACATCGCCGACGACCCTCTCATCCCCTGGGATCTCCCCAACGCAGCCATGGTCCTAGACTCCTACCTCTCCGAACTCAACGAGACCATCTCCGAATCAGACTTCCCGGAACTGGACATCTCGCCTCTCGCCTCCGCGATCGAAGAATTCACTAAACAAGCTGAGAATATCGCGAAGGTAGCGGAGCAAGCGAGAAGTTTTAATGATACAATGTTGTTGAGTGTGGTGAATACCAGGTATCGGGATTTCTCGAGGGGGTATGCGAGTGCAGGGGGCCTTCCGGGGAGAGAAACGTTCAAGAATGTGATTAGTGCGCCGGGAATTGACAATGGGTATGGGGCTGATGTGTTTCCGGCGGTTACGGATTCGATTAATAAAGGGGATGGGGAGGGTGCGAAGGCATGGGTGGAGAAGACGAGTAAGGCGGTTTTGAAGGCGGCAGAGATTTTGGAGGTATGATTGTTGAGAGAGATGATGGATGTGGGGATTATGAAAAGGCGGGAGGAGGTAGGAGATATAGAATCGTATCGTAATGTATAGCTAGAGAAAACGAATGAAGATACGAAGAGCAACCTGTATTTGTTCTCATCTTTCCGATCAACTCACCACGTTCATGTTCCACCTCTACGCGACTCGAGATATCCTGCATTCTTCAAACACTCAAACAACCTTGGACCTTAGAATCGTAAACTGCCGCCCTGGCATTCTAATCGTCCTATCGCAGGTCCACTCGTGTTAATAGGATGACATGTGATCTCGGCCCAATCTCCTGCCGACAAGGAAGCCTCGAATATTCTTCATTCGACTCAACACCAATTCATCCATCCCCGTCTCTCGTCGCGTTTTTCATAGATGAGCACGCGACCACTCACGCTCAACAGACGCGATTTCGTACGAATGCCATAGCCGATGGGCATCGGACGCGATCGCTCCCGAACGAAGTCATTGTCTTTAAACCCGCATGGTCGCTTCATCGCCAACGTTCAGCTCTACAGTGTACTGGGGATCCTCCGCACCGCATTCGCATTTAGGCATTTGGAGTTCCTTGGACCCTGAGTTGCCGATTACTTGTATTTCAGGTTGCATCGCAGGGGAGCGAATTGGGTTTACCGCCAGCAATAATTTCTGACTTTGAATTTCGCTGCTTGCATACCCGGCGGCTGTTGAGATGTGCTCGGGACAGTTTCTGTTTGGAGAGCGAGTTGCCGATAGGGATTTTGCGACCTCGAGGTGCCCTTTCGGGTCTTCTGGTTTTTGAACCATGAGCCAAGTCAACGGTTGAACTACTACATCGACAATTCTATTTTAGGGCTTACTTTTAATAGGGACGGCATTAAACAGGACGTTTGACCGCGCAGTTTTGCCTCCATGTCGTGCGTTTCAAGGCCAGGTTTGTAGAGCATTCCTGCCTGGATTGCGACATCACGCTGATCTTTCCAGGTTCATGGAAGAACGGGAACGTTCCACTATGCGCCCCTGCAGTAGTGGTCGTTAAGAACGGGAAAAGCGGGAGAGCGTCGCGTGTTTAGCGTGGAGGTTTAGCGATCTAACGATTGTTTTCTTGATATCGATTCAGAATGGGAAGAGGGAGTAAGCGGCCAACCGAGACCGTTGGTGAGAGTGTGGGGATAGTATTTCAGCTCCGGTTCCGACTCCCGCTATCTGAATTGAATTTTTGAGTAACTGGAGTTTGGAGCACTCTGAATCTGGGCAGAATGTTTGTTGTGCACGAAAGTAAGATTGGGGAACGCGGTCAGCGGGCCTTTTATGGCAATGATGGGTATCCAAACTACTTTTCGATGCCTGAATTCGATAAGAAGGCCTCCCCGGTTTCCAGAATGCAGACCTGACCACGAATCATAGACAACGGAAGCCAAAACCTACCACAACGCGATATCCAAACCCTTGGAGGGATGCGTGATATCTGCAGTATAGTAAAAGGTAGGATCTCTGAAGAAACTTTTGGATCTCTTCTTATGCATCTCTTTGTTATCTTTGCACCATTACTCTTGCTAAGCTCCACGTCGCGATTCTTCTGTTGAGAGGACTCCACTCTTAGAAGACTTTTGATTGGCTGGCTGTCAGCAACAGGACGTGGCTCCCCAGGATAGGGAATCGGACCATGCATCCTTGCTGCTAGCCGTTCCGTTTCACGCGAGAACCCGCTCTATCTGAAGGAAAAGGAAGACTTCTCTCCTAAATAAGCTTATGTCTGCCTCCTCGCTTGCTCTGTGCTTAGTTTGACTCCGCAACCCCACATGCCTTGGACCAGCGCTCGGTATTGACCTTCCAACACCAAACTCAACGACCTCCATTATGGCTTTTAGTGTTTCTACTTAGTTCTTCTCATTCTTCCATACGCGTGTTTTGGGTTTTGGGTGTTTCTTCTAGCCCATCACGGCGAAATATTCAATATAAATCCCCGAGGACTTCCGTACGATCCTAAAGGGTACCAACGCACTGCACTGTACGGACCGACACATCCAGGAGCTGTGTTCTATACAGATATAAGGAAGAGGAGGGAAAGGCTGTTGGGACGCGGTATCCCCCATCGCCGATCATGAGGGCCTTCAAAACACTCGCCATCCTTCCGTTCACCCTATTATCATGTGTACAGGCACAGAACAGCTCAGATGTTCTCGAAGCAGCGGTAAAGGCATTGCCGGAATGTGCAGTAAGATCGTCTCTCCCACTTAAACGACGCTTGCGCTCACTTTTCCTAGCTTAACTGCATGCTAAACAACATACGAAAATCGTCTTGCGAGTTGACAGACTTCTATTGCTTGACGAGAAATAAGGAGTTCATCGATACCATGACGAAGTGTATCAAATCGTCATGTACCATCAGAGAGTCATTGAGTATGTGACTCTTCCAGCATTCCATTGAGAGTTCGAAGAATTGACATTCTCTAGGGGCAAAGAACTTTACTGAAAGTGTATTTGGTGGGCCAGTCCGAGATCACACAAAGCTTGTCTCATATACAGGCATTATAGGGGGCAGCTGCGCAATATTAGCAATCATTCTGCGAATGTTTGCTCGTCTGCCTTGTCTTGGAGGGACGTGGGGTTGGGATGACTGGGCCATTCTCACCGCGATGGTAATATATGCAGCTTACGCCTCAATATCTGCTTTAGGCAAAGACTGACATCCAACAGTTGCCTGTATTACCTCTCACCGGTCTTTCGGTTGTCCGTATGTATATCCTGTACATGTAGGATTCAATGCAGAAACTAATCATTTCACAGTTGCACATGATGGATTGGGGAAGGACATGTGGGCCGTGCCGTTCGATAACATAACGCATATTCTCTATGTGCGTTGGTCGCCTCATCTATTCTACCATGCACAGCTGACAATGTCGGTGACCAGATATATTATTTCGACGAATCCTTCTACCTGTCCTCAATCGCTCTGACCAAAATCTCGATCCTCCTATTCTACCTCCGCATCTTTCCCAACCGCATTTTCCGCCGCTGGGTCTACCTTACCATCGGCCTATGCTCCGTGTACATCCTTAGCTTTATCCCTGCCACGATCTTCCAATGCCTTCCGATTCACATTGCATGGGAACGCTGGGATGGAGAACATCATGGGAAGTGTATCAATTTAAACGCTGAGGGGTGGACGAGTGCAGTGTTCAACATCATCCTCGATCTCATTGTAATCTGTTTGCCGCTAAGAGAGCTGAGCAAGTTGGCGATGAGTTGGCTTAGAAAGGCGGGCATTATGTTGATGTTCTTTGGCGGAGGGTTGTGAGTCGCTTGTCTCCTCCCCCCCCCCCCCCAAAAAAAAAAGGTCCTTAAGGAAAACAGGGCTAATGTGGAAACAGCGTCACTGTCATCAGCATGTTCCGCCTGAAATGGATGATCCAATTTGCCAACACCGAGAACGTGACCTGGGACTATACGCCTATCGGATACTGGTCTACCCTCGAAGTCCACATCGGCATCCTCATCGCTTGCCTCCCTGCTCTGCGCTCTCTTCAGACCCGTCTCTTCCCCTCGACTAAAAATTCTCCATCCTACTACCACAGTTTTTCATATACCTCCAAACGCAGACCACCATTTCCAAGTATTGCGAAATTTAGACGAGATCAAAGCAATTTAACGGCCAACGCGAGTCATGCGAGCATGCTCAAAAGCAGAGATAAGACAAAAGATGATAAAAATTTCATCCAGCTGGATGAGTACGAGGTCCGGGTAGGAGATATGGAGAAAGGAACCGAGAGGCTCGGCCGTGGAGTCCATAACACAGATATCGAGCGCGGGTCGATGAATAATGACGATGTGACGCCTCTCACTTCCTCGGGCCGCACAGTACCCTCATCGAGTTCACCAAATGGTAACCCTCCCCGCCCGGCAGATATGCCCAGGGATGGATTAGGAGGGATAGCGCAGGGTATTATGGTAAAGCAGGAGTATAGTGTCAAAGTTGAAGCAGCGAAACCGGAGGATCTAAACCCGAGTCCGAGAGCGAGTGAGGAGGGTAGGAAGGTTTTGCCGAAAAGAAGTCGGAGTCTCCTTATGAAGAGGAGGGAGTGCTAATCTTTTTCAGTTTGGTGTTGGGAGCATGGAGTGTTTGGAAATATGGCTATGGGAACAGGATACACCTAAAGAGAGATTAACAGAATATCAAGATCTTGGAAACAAACAGGGAGATCTGTGCGAGGTTATTGCTTCCTTCGCATACCAGCATCACTAATGCATACACATCCATCCATCAACGATTTTCCATCGAAGGGGATAATCACGTGACAATTGAGTGATGACTAAGCGGTCTGCTCACTATAGTCACTCAATTTGCTGAACCATTTCTCTTTCTTCCCTCATATAACATCCATGACTTACCAACGCTCCGAAATATTCAACAGGATACGCTAACCAAGCTTGGCCTCAAAAGAGCAAACGACATTGATTTAGAAACATCCGGTTTGAACTTTGATTAGAGCAAAATATCCCATGCACGGCCAGATACGCTGCCAACTGACTACGCCGATTCAGAAAATCAAAACTTCGTACTTTCTATGTATACTAGTCAAATATACTAGCTCAGGAACCAATATTATACTTGACGTAGACCTTTGAACCCCCACAATTTAATTCTATAATGTCTTAGCCATAGTTCTTGCTAATTCAACCTGTTTTAGATGTTCCTTCCAACATACTTTCAGATTGACAGAGCGGTGTTTGGCATCCCTTGCATCCAAATCTTGTTTGAGGTGTACATCTTCTTCCATCTAAATTAGGATCTAATACTCCTAAGGCCTGTCTATTTAAGGGTCCTCTCCTCCTTTAAGCTGCTGCACACGCCGTACACGTCTTCTTTTTGCCAAGGTTCACTGGATTAGATTCGTGTGGAGTTGATTTACGAGCCAGCGTATGTAACCGGCTACACCTCTACCCGGTATCTCTTGTTTCAATAGCTGCTAGCACCGGCTATCCTACCTTCCATGGGTACCCCCTGTGGTACATATACCACTTAGATAGCCCTCAATTCCACCAGACGGGGCTTCTACCTCGATCCTCTGCACTCGGTTACAGTGTACGTAGCATTGGCCTAGGATTCTGATACTCGATATCTTATATTCCTATTGAACGTAGGTCAAGCCGTGACATAACTAATTGACTAGCTTCTCGCGTTCAACAAGCAGCCAATCCACTATTTCGTCTTGGTATATTTAGCCTAAACAGAGGAGCTTATTTTTAAGTGTGCCCTTGTCCTCTTGTGTAAGCTCTGGAAGTTGACTAAGATAACCTTATTAAGGTTTTACCGCACCCCCGTATTTTAGAACGTTCTGCTTAATATCTTGTACAGTAGTAACGCTGACGTTTTCTTCTAACGCGATATCTTCATACTTCTAGCCAAGAAGAAGATATTGTATAATAATTGCTCGCTTTTCAGGAGAGTGGCCGTGACTTTTGGGAGGTTAGGTAGGACAGGACGTACAGGCTTGCGGAGACAGCGCATAGTAAGAAGCGCTCCTAGGCCGGTGGCTCAATTCATGGGTCTCCTGTTACTCCAAAGAATCGGTTAGCAAGCCTATCCTCATACATTTGAATAGCTTCATCTTTTGACGATATACTCACTTTTGTACAGGAGTTAGCGTTGGTGGATGAAGTTCAAAATACTTGCGGGGCTACATAAAACGCTGATGCGGGAAGTACCTTTTGAATTAAGTGAACTGTAACAAGTTTGATAGCAGCGTAGTAAGCTCCAAAGCGCGAGGCGAAAACAAAGTTAAAGCCTCACCCCTAAGAAGTGCGGGGTCTCTAGGATATATACATGAGGTCACATGGCCTAATCAAGTGGTGACTGGAAGGCGCTGGTGCAGCGCCACCGTTACATGAATGCGCTAAGAAACGAAAAGCACTGCATACAACAACTCTCATCCGTGGCACAGCACATCATTTCTAACGAGTCACGTAGCATCTCCCATCCTACGCCGGAAACCCCAGCTACTTTCTATCTCAACGACTCAGTTACTTGAGCTTTCTACTAAATAACCCAGTCACAGTCTGCCTTCAAATATGGGGCGAACTATGCGGGATGTCGTCTTAGAAACGGTACGGAAGAGCTTCCAGAAACAAACACTGGAAACCTTCCGCAGCATGGCCACTACTAGACGAACGCACACCAAAGCCTACGATGCATAACCAAGAGCAATCCCCACTGTTCAGCAAGCTCAGGGCAGAGCCGCGGATCCTAAACTATCAAGCGGCACTCGGAAACTAGGTTCGACCAATGTATATCTTCCAAGATAAGGGCGGGCGGCAGCACGTGGCTCATTACCGTTGTAAGGATATGCAGTCGCCATTCCCAGCATTGGCAGCATACTTGTTTTAGTGAGAGTATAAAGGGTGGTCGCTTCTCATACCGCGCAGTGACGTTCACAGAGGACAGGCTACTTTCCTTTTTGCTCACCTGCCGTCTCATGTATGTGAATCTTTCTCGCTCAACATCTAATTGCTAATAACCTTGGTACAAAGATATTCCGAAGCCCTTGAAATATTATATACTCATAATATCTTCCATTTCAGAGGCGCAGCAGGTGTCATGGCCTGTAGAGCTAAGATGCTACCGGTCCAATGGCACGCTATACACCATGTACGCCTCTCAACTGTCTTTGAGGATACCACGCTGTTTTATTCAGATCCTAGGTACTATCCTCCAGAGGCCCTTGAAAACTGGGACAATTGCTGCTCAACTTTTTCTAGACCTGCGTGGCCTTCGCTCGATACGACTCGACATCATCGCCTGAAACTGTGCGGAATATCTCCGCTTCGACACCCTCAAGGACGAGTTGCTCTTCGCCATCTTCCAACCGCTGAACGACATCCATGCCCAAGTCTTCGAATTTGAGTTGGACATTGAGGTTCCTGAGTCGGTGAGGCATGTACTTAGGCCAATAAAATTCACAAATTCCTTGAAATAGAGGCCCTACAATAGCGAAGTTTTTCGTAATTGATTTGAATCGCTTCTCCATTGTTCAGTAACCACTAAACCGGATGATCGGTAACAGGCAACATAGGGAAATTTAGTTGGCATACATCATGCTCTAGCTCTGGCCGCACATGTGTCCAGGTATATACATAACCGATATGACACAACTTGGGGGTTAATTTTAATTCTTTAATAACTGTAGAAGATGATTATAGTTATGATTTTATAGTTATATAGTTTCATAAGGTGACTAAGTAGATTAGTAAAGCTGATGAGTCACTAGATACCTGATTTTTGAGCTGAAGAGCGTGAAGAGATGATTTTTGTATTAAACCAAGAGTTATCCTCCCCTGGGTAGCATATCCGATGCATGGGAGGCCTCATCAACCTTAACTTATCCAGTAACTTGCGCCTCTAGCCCTATATGTCGAGCTTCATCCCCACAAAATCTATTATAAGCTCTCTGCACCCATAAAATGATAACTATATGGTCAACGGAATATAATCAGGTTAATTAATTGTGATTGTGATTATGTTAGTAATCTGATAATCATAACTTAGGTAATTAACTAACTGGTTACGTACGTGCCTGCATGTGTCACTATGTATTCTGGTTTTAAATGCTCTGTCAACGTCTTTCCGATGGCGACGAGAGTCGGCTCCATTTGGGGTCTCCCTTCACGGCAAGTCTTGAATAGATGCACACCGGAACGACGTTGGCCCAGCGTAGTAAATTAGCTTGACTTTCAATCTATAATTACAGTCCAAGACCGAATCCAAGCACATTATAGTCGAACTGGATCACTCCTCTCTTCGCTGTTTCCTCCCAAACACAAACGACCCCCCATCCGTTCTTATCTCGTAAGCCAGGCTCTGGCTGAAAGTGTACGCTTTCTTTGAGAGTCCTTCCATTCTTTCGGCGCAAAGTCTATCTTTCTATAAGAGGAAGGACTCTTCGCTATCTACTCCAATTGCCTTGTCATCTGACATCAACTTGCATACTGTTTCCATTAGCAAATAGGCTACAATACAACGAAGACGGATGCGAGTACAGAGGACTAAGGAGTACATACCATTAGTAAACGGGGTGATAGTATCTGCATTGTTGTCTGGTGCGTTGTCCTTTTTCTTATCAACCGGATCTCCATTCTTTGCAGGACTTTTGCACTGTTTCCAGCCATATGCTTTTTTAGCAGGCGTACGGCCCCAATTAAAATATTCACAATTACCACCCAGTAATGTAAGTGAGATCTAGGTTACAAAGCAGGTTTTTTACGTAAACGAGGGGAGCGTACGTCATCCAGATACCCGCCACGCAAGGTGTGGGTCATTTCATGCAGAAAGATCTTGTCCAAAAAATTACAGACATCTTCCAGAGACGCCATTAGCCCCAAATATCTCATTGTCAGCTCGTTTCAGTACGGATCACATACCAATTTGTGCAAACCCCCATTTGTTATCATTCACTTTCTCGATAAACTTATTTCCAATTGAAGTTCTCGGTTTGATACCTTTCCATGTCACTCTCGGTGGCTTTTTAACAACATCAATGTACTACTAGCAGAGTTTTACTTGACTTGGGATTACTTCGTTCGTCTTCTTTCCTTGATAGTCGAAGTCATTTTTCACAGGGCTCTGCAGGGTGACAGCAAGCGCAATTCTTTCACAGGCCGAACTGTGGCACTGTCAGTCATCGTATTTTAGTTTAATACCAGTTGCTGCGGACAGTCAGTTTCGTCCGACGTTTCAATCTTTTTTTCTCCCAGGAAGACCAAATAAATTACAACTTTTAGCGTTTAGTTTGCAGTGGCTGTGATGCTGCGATGCTGTGATCGTTGGGTTGAGTATGGCCTGAGGGAGGAACTGTAGGGGAGTAGTAAGGCACATGGAGTAGGGAGATGTTAAAAGCCGAAGAGGCTCATCGCGCAGGCGAAGGGGACGTTCATGTGCTGCCACACTACAGATCGACGGGCTATGGTCTGATAATGCGAGTTTGGTAACACTACCGCTAACTCGGTCACGACGCATTTCTATATCCACCATCAAAGATGTTCATCCAATCACGGCCATTGCTCTTTCCAAAATAACCACGAACACCACGAATGGAATCGGATCCAGCTGGGCATTCCCGGCCATGCTCATAATACTACTCTCAATGCCGTCAACTTCAATGCAGGCACCGTCCTCAACAATTCCATCACCGAATTCTTAAAGGTATCGGTCAAGGAGCAAATTCGTTTAAAGTGAGTCGGCATCCACCCTTCGTAAACATTCTTGGTGAATTGGTACGCAGTCCATTTCCCTTTGCCATCTAATATCTGGGAGATAAACTTATGGATCGGGCGGCGGTAGAGGGTAGTTTTGGTCCCATCGATTACAGCATAGTGACCGTAAATCCGGACTGAGCGATGATCGTACGGGACTTAGAAGGTGAGAATTTCCCGATAGATCTCCATCTCGCGTTTTACGAGCTGGAAAAGCTCGAAGGTAGCCCTTACTGTAAGGGTCATGCTATGAGCATCCTGTCGGTCCACGATATTAAGAGCCGCAGCCACACTTTGCTTCACACGTTAGGAATAGGAAGTACGTATAGAACGTGGCCATGGAGGATTGGTCGCCGGGTATAAAGTCGCTAATAAGGGTGAAAGCTTCTTGAGTCAATCTCCTGTAAATGCGTGGCATTTGAATCCTATAGAGTAGCTAGGCTATTGACGGGTCCTAGTGAGAGGCATCGAGTTGTTCCAGCTCTCAATGACACTTTCAACTAAAACCTCTAGCGGTTTAGCACTAAATATAGTAAGTATTTCGGCAGAAGGAATGATTAGTTAAGTAACGTCTTAAAGGCTCGAGCTCTATTTTATTCTTATCATTTTCAACGGGCCTTGTTCCCCTAGCCCATGAGTGCATATCGGCTGGGCTCTTGGCACCAGCCACCTATAACTTCGGCAGTCTCCCAACCTCAGGCTTCTACTCAAAGTCTCGTCTACTAGTAATCTACATACAATTGCACCCCTTCTCACTCAATGGTAGAGGTCTCCTCGCTGCTCCCTATGCTCCCTGCTCGAGCACCCCTTACAAAGGGGGTTAAATTCGGGTAGAGATCGGTTATTTGGAAGCTCTGGGACAATGGTGTTTTGGTTACTGTAAGCCACTGCAGCTATGCACGCAGAACTCGGCTAGTCGCCCAGCTGACTCGGCGATTGACTTGCAGACTCAATCTCTCATACAGATGGCAACTCTGAAGTCTTAGCTCGAACAATCAATCTTTTTCTTCAGTCACCCATACGGCTTACAGTGACCTTTGGATAAAGAGTTTGGCTGGACAAAATCCTTATTATTTCCTTGCTTTTTAGGGGCTCTAGATGGTATATCTTAATGTTGTGGTGCAACTCGAATTGATCTTTGTTACCGTAGTTAGTGCTTGTTGAGATTGAGACACCGAACAAGATTGCATTGAGGACCTGAGAATCTAGAGGGCGAGCAGAAGCTATATACAGCAGTAAAATGCCAAGCCGGCCTCTTGTATATCCGACCAGCAGGAGGTCGCTTTTACGCCAACAATCTTAAATGTAAACATTCAGGCTCTTAATGTTTTGATTTCCTCGGTGCTGACATAATGTCTTAGCCACCCATTCGGGCTGAACCCCCAGCCGAGCCTTACCAAACCTGGTCTATCGAAGGCGGACTAGTTGCCGTTGGACTCGGATTTGGTACCGAGCCATCACCTGCAGCGTTCATGCTGCCGTCGAACGCATACTGCTAGATCCGCTGAGATGGAGTTTGTGGGGGAAGAGATTGGCTTTGACGCTAAACCCATTCGGCCCGACTTGCCAACAATTGGCCTCGGGGTTTTAACTCCTTTCTCCCCATGCTAACCATTCCGACGGGAAAAGAATGGGAAGGATTCAAAGGTGGGGCGGGGGGGAATGTTCGTAGCGAGACTGTGATGGTTGCCCGGAAGCTGTTGACGTCTGGGTGTGCGGGATAACATCTTATTCCGGCGCTAACCTTTTCTAGCTGCATCCAGTGATATACAAAAGTGATTGATGCTCCTAGGTGCTCTATTTCTACAATCGGCGATCCATTTCGAGGCTAAGGGACCTTTTTTCAGCAACTTGTGAGCAGTCATACCCCCAATGATAATCTCTGGACTTGAGTCGCGCGTTTTCCGCAACCTCTTTTCTGATGGAGCCTATGTTCACCGCATGCTGGAGGCAGAAGTTGCCCTAGCACATGCTTAATCGGCAATCTGAGTGGTTTCAGCAGATGCTGGTGCAGCGATTTACGAAAGCAGCAGACTATTAACATTGGGTATGGTTACCCGGCAAGGTTCACGACGAATCTTTGACGAAGCACTGACAGTACGCCGGCACCTATGAGCGTCTCTCGAGGGAAACAGACTTTGTCGGATATCCTGTTCTGCCTCTTGTACGACAAATGGTCGAGTTCACGGGTCCTGCGATGGGCGGCTATATCCATTGGGAAACTACTACTCAAGATATCATGGATAACGCATCTATGCTTCAAATCAGAGCGGGACTAAGGTGTTAAGACGAGAGCTACATCAGCTTATTGATGTCCTAAAAGAGCTGGCAATCAAACATTGTGATACGTGAGTCACGTGCTTGTCCCTTTGTAAGAAACATGCTGATATCAAGCAGCCTAATGGCCGGAAGGATACACTTACAGCACGCCCTCTCCGTAATATTTGGCTACAAATACGCCGTTTATCTTTTCTGTCTCCTCCGTCCTGCGAAGTGCATCGAAGAAATCGAAAGGAGATGGCTCGTCCAATTCGGCGGCGCAGCTGGCATACTGGCTTCTCTCGGCTCCGATGACACTGACCTGCGCGTCAGAACAGCTTTGGCAGAGGAGTTAGGTCTCCAGAATCCAAAATCTCATGTCACGTAGCTCGGGATAGCGTTGCCGAATCACAGCAACGGTGCGAGAAATGGTCATGATTTTACAGGCATAGAGAAGGTTGCCAATGGGTATAGCAATGGTGTGGCGAACTGCTATTCTAGACATGCATTATCGAACTTCTAATAATGAAGTGAAAAAAAAAAAAAAAAAAAAAAAAAAAACATCGAAATTCGTGTTCAGAGAAATGATCAAGGTGTTCGGAATCCAGAAAGTTCACATGCATCAAAGGAGCGAGGCTGCCTACTCACTTCAAAACACCCGTCTCTCTCCTGGCCCTTCCTGTCCCCTACTGCTGACAATCCGCCGCCGTCCCCCACGTAAACCCATTATTCCTCACCAACTCTGTACTCGTCTGATCCCCCACCTGAACGGTAACATTGAAATTCGCAACGGTGGGCTGCGCCAGAGCGCCGTACAAACTATACACTGCCGCACTCAACAGCACCTTCCCTTCTGCATTCGCCGCCTCCCTCAGTCCTGCCGGTGCCGTCGTCTCTATGCTAATGTTTGTAAGAATGTTGGATTTGTCCGGTCCGAGATAAGAAGAGCCGACATCACGGCCCAGAGACTGCGGGAAGCCAGGAGCAGCTACGTAACCCCAGGCAACGGAGACGTCGTAGACGCGTTGGATGTAGTTTTCGGTTATGACGGTTAGGGTGTAGGGGGAGTTTGGTGCGAGAGTGGCCGGGGCAGCGAGGCCAGCGATCCTAGCAGAAGTGAGGGCAAAGGTTGCAGAGGCGGCGAAGAGGGTTGAGAAACGCATTGTGGAGAACAGGTTATAAATTGAAGCGAGGGGACGAGTTGAAGGATGGGGCGGTATTGGAGTCGTTTATTCTTGGGCTAGGGGAAATAGTTGGATATTCGGTTCTGAGGTGGGTTTGGAGGGTTAGAATATCGGGCGATGAATCGCAATGGGGTGCATATATGGAAGCAATTATTGAAGCGACGGTGAACGATGATACGGATATAATCGTTGAGAGCTTCCTTCGAAGAAGTGGAGAGAAAGACGACCATATTTATACTTCCCTACCTCTTCCCAGGGTAACCTGGAAGCTGATCAGCAATGATCACCAAGTAACCCGAACAAAGAAAATAGGACACAAATGCCACGGTAACATTATCGAAAACAACCAAAACTCGAAAGAATTTTATCCTGTCTGCCTTGGCTCAGCCACGTGCCGATCTCCAGAGCAGCCCTATGGGAACACCTGGAGAGCCTGGGGTAGATGGCACGTGTAGCGTCAATTCAAGGAATACTTGCAAGGCGACAAACAGACGGCCAATTGTGGATAATGATGTGGTTGGATTATTGGACCTGAGTTCGGCGTACTTCGTGATTGTGGATAGTTGGATTACGGGCTTGGTTTGTGCTACTCCGAAGTGTTCGTTGAAACGAGCGGTGATTGGATTTTAGGGTTTATTGAACGCTGACATGTCAGGCGACGGCTTCGAACTAACAAGATTTGATGATTTTTAACCGTCTTATGGGGTAAAGACCATAAGACTTGAAGTAGATGGAGGTTAGTTATGACGTCGATGGCAGAGCTCGGAAGGGTGCCGGATCATGATGCTATTTTTAGCACTCAGGTTTTACCTCATTGGGACACTACGAACTATATCCCCTCTGACACGAGTACTCTTTTGTACCCTATCCGTAAATATGCCTGTAGGATGCTTATAGAGATAATCTAGGTATCTAGACAGGAAATTCCGAGTTCGGCTTGAAATGCATACTGGGTGGCAGGTCGAAGTCCGGTGAATGTTCCTCGAACCCAGAAATTATGTTTGCATTATGGTGCTGGTCATCATCTCTATTACGCTTTTCACAACATGGCACCCAAAGAGGGTACCGAACACCGCCCCTGTCCCTTTCTCATTCATTGAAATCTATATTAACCCACCCGTTCCACTCCCTCTTCTCTTCCCACATACAACATCCACCTTCTTCCCCAATTTGGATTGAAAGGTATGGAAGGATAGTGAAAATGGATAGCTGGCAGCGAGAAGGCTTCATCCCGCCTTAAAATTACACCAATCCATGCCCGATGTTACAGTCCTGCAGCTCAATACTTTCCTACGCAACTTGTATGTGCAGTGGCGTCCGCGGAATCTAAATTGGCTTCCGCAAGCCTAAACGTTTGGAGTGCCGTTGTGGAAGCCCCAAAAAATAGACACCTACAATGATATGTACGAGCTGAAAGGTCGAAAAATATATATATTTATTTATTTATAAAACGGACATGAGAGCTGATTCTAAACATTCTTGAACTTTTACCGATATGGTTTGAGTTCTGGGCCTGGGCTTCCAAAAATTCGACTTGTTCCCCGACATGAGATTTAGGTCTTAAAAACCTTGGCAGATCTGGTCATGGCTGGAATCCTGAGGTGGGAGTTCAAAAATATAAGGCATCGGCATTTTATGTCCAGCGTGGTGAGTTGGGGTTCTACAAAATTACCAGGTGAAGTGGGTGGCTGTGGAGTGGAGGTTCAAAGGGAGTGCCATGATGCAATATGTGCGTTGCGAGCCAGAGAATCTAAAAAATGTGAAGAGAGCTGCCATGCTTGGAGATTGGAGTTGGCGGTAGAATGTGTGGTATATTTTGAGTGATGTAGTGATCAGCAGCATGCTCCTAGGATGATGAGGACAGGAGTACCTTTCAGAAAGCCAGTTGCGGCTTCCCAATCTTCCATCCACGGCCACTCCCCCCCAACCTTCTACCTCTTTCTTCCTCCAACTTTGCTTCCCAAAACCACCTCCCCACCCTCCAGCCCTCAATTCCCGTCAAACCATTTCCTCATCTATAAATATCCCATAATTCTTAAACCCTCCAAAAGCACCGAGCCGCAATGGCATGCTAGACGAGTGCCTCCGAATGATGGTTTATCCATCCATCCACCTACCTACGACCGATGCCGGGTTCGTCCGTCACACGCCGGGTCTGCCAGCTGCGAACGACGCCGAACTACTCTTTTTGTGATTCGAGAGTGGATATGGGAATCCTCTTTTGCCTTTTTTATTTTGAGTGAGAAGAGACAGACGAGGGAGGAAGGAACAAAGAGTTGGAAGAGGAAAGAAAGGGGAATGGGAAGGAGGAAAGGAAGGAACAGCTAGGGTCTCCACCGCGAGCGAATTGGGGTGAGAAACATGCAAATCTTCTTACCTAAAGACAACAAAAAGTGATGGTATTAAAGAAGTGACACAAAGGGTATCTAGCGAACGTAGTACAAATATCAATATAATACTGGGAACTCAAACTAACGTTTGCTCTCGAATATGCATCTCATCTCATAATATGCAAGGCGGAACCGCGCGATCCGTCCATCCTCCCTCCCCTCCATTCAAGCAATCAGATCCTCACAACTCCACTTCGTGAGACGCCTGCTTCCAGCTCCCTACACCATGTTCCCACGTCGCATCTATGCGCAGGGTCCCTCTTCAAAACCATCCCAAACCACCTTCCAACATCCCATCCTAAACTCTTCGACAAATTGCTTAGGCGCTGTTGATTTCTCAGTCCCTCGTCCCCATGAAAAGCATAAGGGAGCGGTTGTCCATGTTTAATAATTTCTCTCCGTCTGAACACATTACTTCCCGCACACTCAAATGGACTCGCACCGATGATCACATAAAGAAGCGTGATCGCTAGGCTCCATAGATCTGAAACCGGAGTAGGGAGAAGTTGGGGTGAGGATTTGGAAAGAATGGCTGGGTCTAGGAAGTCCCATGTCCCGCCGCCTAAGGGCGCGGAGGGTTGAGAGGACGAAGATGATGAGGCATGGGATAGGGTTGCGGAGGAGAAGTCTGAGTATACGGCGTGGAGGGTGTGTTCGGAGGTGGAGAGGAGGATGTTGGAGGGTTTGATATCAGCGTGTATGCATCCCTTGTCTTCTAACCACTCGAGGCCGCGGAGGAGGTTGAGAGCGAGGGATGGGTAGACTGTGGCAAGTTTCCGGGCACGCTCGGACTCCCCTAACGAGTCCAAATCCTTATGAACCCAGGTTTCGGGCGTCGTATTCATAGCCTTGAGAACGAGCGCCTCAGTCCTCATATCCTGGCCGTAAAACGGAACGATGTACTTCTCGGAATCCGGACATCGGGACAAATACGACAAAACCCTCGCCTCGTCACTCAAAACCTGCTTCGCTGTTCTTGATGTAGGGATCTTGATAGCGTAAGCCTTTGGGACCTGCGGAAGTTGCTCTCGTTTCGACAAGCTCGATGCGCGTGACTTCGTAGGCGTTAATGGAGGTGTTAAGATGCTGGTCAACTGGGTGGATGGCGATGGAGTTGCTGAAGGAAGACATGGCTTGGCAAGATATACGTCGCTCCATAGTCCGCTTCCGAGCGGCTTCTTCCAGTCGCTGATTTCATATTCAGAGAACCAGAAGGGGAAGGGTATGGGTTCGGTACTGACGGATTTTTCCTCTAGTGAACGGCCTCTGATTCTACCTGTTGTGGAAGTCACAGGATCGACGCGTTTCGGGATTGATGTTGAACTTGCGCTTGACGATGAGCTTGACCCAGGGTGCTTTGTCTCCGTCGGGGTCGGAGGGGGTGTGATAGCGCTGGAATCATGTATTATTCTTGGATCCGCAGGCGCCATGGTGTGGGATCGCAATCTTGGAGATTCGGGCGGTTTGGTGTTTGTTCTTGTCGGTACTAACCTTGCGTACTCCTGAAGCAGAACCGTGAGTCCAGTCGAGGGGAGTGTGCTGGTCTGGACTTGTATTTGGGGTCTTGCCGGCTTCGAAGCTGAGGATTCGGAGGAAGGATTTTGGGGAAATGCGAATTTTGGTATCGAGGTAATTTCGTAGGTGTGCGCTGGATCCATGGTATATGACGTTTGACAGTTAACGGGCGAAGGAAATATAGGAACACATATGAAAGACAGTAGAGTGTAACAAGACAGACTCTAGAACCTAGAATGCCAGAATCTAGCTATGCGATAACAAGGTTGGGCAGCGGAATTCCCAATCTAGTAAAACAGGTGCTCAAAGAAAGGATGGTAAGGAAAGTGAAGCGCGGGAATCTTTGTTCGATCGTGACACACACACACCCCAGAGTATCCTCAACAAGCACTAAAAGATTTAAAATTACACAACTGCAACAAATACCCCTACACGAAGCAAATTCTAGAACGCGTAGTCGAAGACGCGAAGCCTCAAACAAGAATAAAAGGCATGATTATCAAACCAGCGGAAAGCGCGCGGAAACGGAGGCGGATGGCAAGCTGGTGATGCAAATACAGTCACAGAAGGTAGCTGCGAGTAATAAGTAAGGGATAGGGAAGGCATGTCGAGGTCCCGAAGCATGCCGGCCGGGCTTATCCTTCCTCCCATGCTACTTTTGTGGGTAGCCAGTCGCTGGGAGCACGATAGAGACGGTTGGATATAACGTTGAAGAAAAAAGAAAAGTTCTCGATTGGTGCCAGCCCCGGCTTCCTTTCAAACCCCAGCCTCTTAAACGTGGGACCATTCATTGGTCATGCAAGCCTGTAGCGCAAAATACATCCACGGACCCTCGCATTTCGTCTGATACTGTGTTTCTGCAACGTTTGCTTGAAAGGGCCTTGTTGCCACGAGCTGCAGCCGGACAAGAATGACTGGGAGATGAGGTGCAAGGGTGATGTCGACATTGAGCTGTTCGGATAGCTATCGTGCGGAAGTCAGGAGCTTAGCACCAGTCTTGATTACTTTAGGGCGCCGAATCCAGATGGAAGATTAGATATCCTCCAATCGACGCTCCAAATCTGCTTATGTATCTGAGGTGTTAGAAGCAGGCGGAAGTCCTCGAGACAGAGCACGAAGCTTGGAAAAAGCGCCCTTACCTACCATGAGCTCTGAATAGACTTCGCAGCAAAGTTGTTCTAGAATAATGCCATCAGGAATCCTCGCCTCTTCCTTCGCTTGAAAGAACGCCCACCTCCAGTATTCCCGAAATATGCAGCCTCGTGTTTCATTCACCCCAGCGCCCCAGTCTCCTTTTCCTCAAGCACAATTCAACAAATCTCCCAACAAGCAAGCATGTGTACTCAACTCCCATTCAATTCATCTACAGAAGTACATCCTACCCTACTCATCCCGTCCCGCAGCGACTAAGCCAAGAACGAGAAATCTCAAAAACCCTTCCAGCGTTCCATCTCCAGCTGCCAAACGTGCCTTGTTTGAATATACATATAACGGCCGTTGTCCAGCCGCGCAATGCAACCGATCCGCAACAATGAAAACAGAAAAACTTGTAACTATACCATCCAAAGTACTTACGCCTCCAGGAGACAAATGAGAGAGAGAGCCATAAAAAGAAACGGAAGAGAGATTATATAAATAAGTCCGCTCCTCTAATAGGTGCCCTTTTCCACAAGCAATTGTGGAGGGACTCGAATAAGAACGCCACCTTTCATGTCCCCGAAATGCCAAGAGTGGTTTTCGGTCGTGGAATTAATATGCTTTTGTTATGCACAAATGCGATTCCCATTAAAATCAGGGCTTAAAATTTCCCGGATTGTCGATCATACAATTCGATGATCTTTTCTTGCTCCTGGCGTCAATGGTCATATCCTGCCCCTCTCTGCCACGGGCTCGAGTTGTTCGCCGACCTGTATTGTTGCTCGCTTCTTAGACTCGCTGCACGGTCGTATTGTGGAGGGCCATAGCCACCGCCACTTGAGGCCGGGCTGCTTCGGTCGTAGTACGATGGTGGCGGAGCGCCGGTAACGGGGCTCCTTGGTGGTTGCGGCTGGTAGTGCTCCGTGAAACCCTCCTTGTTGGCGAGGTTAGGGTCCGCAGAGTTGGATGAGAATGAGTCGTCATCATCGTCAATTCCAGTGCGCGGCTTGTTGTATGGGTGAGTACCCTTGCCTTCACCACGAGCCGTTGCACCAAGGGCATCCAGTTCGGTCGTCAGTTGAGTTTGAGACTTGATGAACGAGCCACGATCGTCACGCATCGGCTGATAGCGGGTATCAGGGTTCTTGGTGAACAGAGCGAAACCAGAAGAGACGAGGACCATGAGGAGAAGGACCAGGGCGAAGGCGGCGTTATAGATGAAGAAGATGACGCCCATGACACCAGTTACGATTCCCTGGAAATGGTTAGATTGTGCAATGAAGACGGTATGGAATAACTTACAGGTTGGTTGAACACTTCGGTGAAGACGAGAAGAAAGATGGCGCTAAGGAAGTTCACAGCCGCAATGGCAATGTTGAAACCGTTGGTTTTCTTGTCCATGTAAGGTCGCATAACCGAGACAGTGATCAAGAGACCAGCCTCGATCAAGACGAGAGCGATAGCCTGAACGACACCATTCCCTTGCGCAAGTCCAATGAACATGGCCTTGATCAGAATGTATCCGAGAACTGGGACGATGAAGTAGTATGCGGCGGCCTTAAACTGCACATAGAGGAAGCCCCACTTGTTGAGTGCAACAGGATCCGAGTAAAGGATGTACGCGGGGTTCTTATGCATCGTAATGGAACGTTGAGCGATCCGGATGACCTTGGACGAAGCCCAGCCCAGGATGCCGATCATCGTAACCATCGTGAAGATAGCCAAAACGACCTCGCCAGCCGAGTCTCTCTGTGTGAGTTCCCAGAAGCAGAGTACCATCATCTGAGGGAAACCGATGAGAATGATACGGAACATAATGCCCTTCAAAACGGTCTTCCAGCCATTTCGGAAGTCAACAAACTTGTCACTCTTCATCCTGCCAGCCTTGACGAGGCCCTCACAGATGAATTTGAAGGCAACGACGCCGAAGACGACTACGATGACGAAGATGATGAAAAAGCAGTAGCCGGTAAAGAAGATATTGGTAGTCTCGATATGGGCCTTGAAACCGACTCGTTCAATGCCATGGAGGACGACTCGCTCTTGGTTCTGGGCGTTCGTAACTCCGCTGTTGCTTCGTCCGACGAGACGTCCAAGAGCCCGTGTTGTGATATCCAAACCACGCTTAACTTTCTGCACTTCAATCGAGGTCGTCGACAGAGTCGAAAGGTGGGTCGTAGGCGTTCCTCCAGTGGCACGCTGGTACCAGGTAGCCATCTTTTGCAAGAATCCGACGCGAATGATACCCATGCTCCACTGGAAGTTCTGCGTCCACGCCGATACGACAGGTGGGAGTGGCACGGCTGCCATGCCGATGAAAGCCTGAGCTTGGAAGTATCCAAAGAGCGACATGGCGTTGGCAGCGACGTGCGCGGCGGTGTTGGAGTGTCCCAATCCAGAGGTGATGGCGGATGCTACCAAGCCAAGACCGGCAATAACAGCCGTCACCCACGACACAGCCTTCTGGTCAACTGAATGACCGTTCGAGAGCTCAGCTTCGACGCAAGCAAGCGGCTGTCGGGTGTCGAAATCGTTGATCTTAATGCGGATTTTAGCGTCGAGGTCGGGAATAGTGTAGGCAATTCCTAAAAGCAATTTAGTCGCGATACTTCACACTTCCGTCAACGCGCCTTACCTGGAAGCTGGGACATGACGTCTGGGCTGACATCGATATTGGATCTGATCTGAATGTTTCCGGCGTTCATTGGGCACATGCCTTCCTTGAGGTCCGCGTTCTCGCATGGGCTCAGATTCTGTTTGAGAGCCGAGTAGCCGTACACGAGCAGCTCGAGCTCGGCATTGACCTTGCCGGCGATGGCAGACACACCCTCGATATTGAAGGCCAAGCTTCGGTTGTTTGGCGTGAATGCGACATTGAAGAGGGTGGCTGAGAAGCTCGAATTGGACTGGCACGGGTTGAGCGACTTGGATTCTATTATGCGTTCGGCGGACGAGAGGGGGAGGGAGGCGGCGAGGAGGAGTGTAAGCGGTGATTTCGATAGCGAGTGTAGCATGTTGGATAATTGTTCGTGGGTATTAAAGTCGGAGTGTTGTTGAAGGCGGGCCGCCCTCAGGAGAAGCGGTTACAGTACTCCTCACGAGTACGGAGTACGGGGAGCGGCCAAACCAGCAGGCGTGCGATGTTCCCCCTTCAATGAGTGTCCGGGTGCCGAGTATGAAGTCGTAATCGAAATGGAGTGGATGCGAAAGGGTGGTGAACGAGTGAAAGGGTCTCGATGACGAAGGTGGGTAGTCAAAAGGGTTGTTGCTGCGACGACGAACTGAAAACTGGGAAGTTACAAGGGCGGGCAGGACCGGCCACTAAAGTCAGGGTTTAACGATCGTGATGCGTGCGATCAGCGGACCATCCAACTCTCCGCTGCACCGCAGGCCAGTATTAAGTAGGAGCCGTTTACGTCGAAGAAGAGATGTTTGAGGGCGGGAATGGTGATTTGAGCGAGTGTAGAGGCGGTTGAGCGGAGGATGCTGGTGGGTGGGCTGGCGGAAGACGTCGCCGTCCGTCTCACGGAAAGGGGTTCGAGACAATTTGGGTCACGGGCACTCGGCGAGAGTGCTAAAATCAGTACACGCGGCTTGCCCAGCGGCGATTGTGGAGAAGAAGCGAACGATAAGACCGCTAACGAACGTGAATTGCTTCAAATAATCGTCGCAGGAAAGCTGTCTTTTGTTCTGTTCTGTTGCTCTTCTTTGTTGTTTTTGCGCTGCTATAATTAATTCACGGTACTGGTCTCGCCGTCGTCGTTCCCAGTTTCGCTTGCCCTTTTCGCCGCTCTCGGAAGGTGAGCGAAGGGAGTTCCAAGCGCGGGTGACAAAGGATTTGCCAGCTGCTCCGCCACACCACCACGACGCAAGTCACGGCCAGCTCCCGCCCAGGCACAGAGCAGCCAATTTCGCTGGTCAGCCGCCAGCCAATAATGCACGCCGTCATCTGCTCCTCCATCAGCTGGAGAGAAATAAATTATTGTGAGCCAAAACACAGCGCAGCCAGCCCAGCTTGATGTCTTTGACCGACCTCACTCACGCCTCTCCCCCAACGCCCGAATGCGGACAAGTGATGTTCCTCGAGGCTGACTGATTGCGCTATCTCGGCCTATCCCTCCCATCCGGCCCTGACCAACAGACGTTGCATCGCGTTCGCAATATTACACGACAGGAACCTCGCCCCTCCGTCGGGCTGCCCTTTTTGGCCTTGCGCACTGCTAACGCAGCGACATTTTACTGCCACTCCTATCTCCACCACCCACAAATCCTCTGACAGCGCGGGTGGGTACTCGAATTTCCGCTAGGTCTCTGCGGCTCTTCGAGTTTGGGGTCCGTCAGGAAGACCGATAACAAGTGCCCTCCCCATCCGTGCGCCCTGGCCAGTCGGGCCCTGCGTCGTGCAAACTGACCAAACTTACCCAGGAGAGCAGGAGATTGGGGTGACAGAAAGGGAATCGCGGCAGAGTGAATTGATTGCTAGCCTATCAGGTCGCGTGCTGGGCGCTTGGCTGGCGACATCTCCGTCTCAGCGATATTACCTTGGAGCCTGATCTGCCACTTGAACCACACCATCACGACCATCTGCTCCACCACAGCGTCATCTTCGTGATGGCCGGCAAAAGAGCTCCAGCCACATCTCGTGCTGCCAAAGCCGCCAAGAAAGCCGGGCGAACATCACCAGCGTCGCCGGCCGTGAATGCCCTGTACGACGCCTTCATCTTGTGGTCTCTTCCCCTCATCGTGCCTCTCGACGCTGACTGAGATTGTAGGACATTGCTCAATGCTGAAGAGTCACCCTTGTTGAAACTGCCTGCAGAGCTTAGAAACAACATCTATGGGCTCGTCTTTAGCAGCTATTTCATCCATGTCGAGTACGAGAGGAAAGCAAAGACGTGCCGACCTCTTCGGCGTAAATTCAACGATAGCGCCTGGGTCGAGTTCACCCGCGGGCACAACTTGTTAGACAGGGACGGTTGTCTCCATTACTACCTGTGCAAGGCTCCGACATCTGAAAGAGATGCATACCAACGCTCCAAAGACCCTTCACTAAATGAACAGGTTCCTGGGGAGTCGGAAAGGATGGCGAATTACTGGAGGCTGGGCGACCCATTCCATATTGACTCCTGCAAACAACGCCATGACAATTGCTACCCACAAGAGGACACGCAAATACCGGGCTGGATGATGACGCCTCAAGATCGAACCCAGAGAGCCCAGAGAGCGAAAACAGACATCAGTCTGTACAAGTCGCTTAACCTTAACCTGCTTGAGACAAGCCGTCAAATTTACCAAGAGGCTAAGAATCTTCCCTTTTCTCTGTCTACTTTCGGTTTCACGGACGTAGTTGCTCTCCTTTTATTTCTATTTCGCCTTGAACCTTCCCAAGCCAATACAGTTCGGTCGATATGGATGTTCCTGAGAGCCGGTCGATCCAGTGTCAGATCCGACGTCAAACTCTGGAACAACTGGCTCTTTGCGCCAGGCTTGCTCCCACGTCTCCAAGGTCTCCGCGTCCTCCACATCTCTATCTCCATTGCAAATGCTGGGATGGGAGATAAAGGCCCTCTCCGTGGAGAGTTCTACGAACCACATCTGAACAGCTGGGTTCTCGGTCTGAACCGCTTTCGTGGCCTGCCACTGGAGGAAGTAATGGTTATTGTGTCTGATGATCCGTCATCAATGTTCGGGATCGATGGTTATGAGAACAAGTACTTGCGTTACGCCTGGCAGTCAAGCCATGAGAGTTGGCTGCAATTGCGCCAGCAGGAGTGTTTCGCTGCGGATGAGAAGAGGCAGTGGGGCGAAAGATTGAGAAAGCATCTCTTAAGAGAAATTTCGGAAATTTAGACATGTTGACTTGAGATCCACGTAGGTGCAAACGAAATTCTCGGCGACGTATGTTGGATGAGTCTCAGATAGGTCACTTTATTTTCTCACCGATTCACAATTCTTACCGTCTTCTCATCTGCACGTTGCAACTTTCTTCCACGCAGTCGTAATCCACACATGAAATTGGGCTTACAAGAAGCTTCATATACAGGCAGCCTTTTAAATATAGAAAAGGACCGAGTTTCTTGCGAAGAAGGTACAATTTCGTTTCCGACTTTTTGTTTGGTATCATGGATACCCAGATTTTTCAAATACAGTCACCATTCACACAGAGTCTATTTCTACTCAACTTTGCGATGGCATTAATGATAACCACTTCGTATAACATCTCATCAAACCCAAAATTCTTGTCTCAGCGATGCACCGTCAGCAAGCCCTCTCACAGGTACCCGCACAACTGTCACTGCACCGCCTCACTTGTTCCCCAATTTTCATCAAAAAGGTTCAACAACTCCGTTCGCCAACAAAAATTTCTCGTAAGATCCAAATTTCCGCTCTGCTCCTTAGTAAGAAGGACACGCAATACGCGATCTGTAAAGCGGAAATCTGAATCGAGATCCTGCACGAACAGCAACTGGCTCTGGGGTCCTTAACTCCTTCTAGTAACCTTTTGCTCTTTCGAAATTTTCGATCCCACAACGGTTCCCTGGGAGGGAGGGTGTCAACATATGGCCCGTGCGCGTACCTGAAAGGATTTAGGGACCCCGCAAACGTTGGACGGAGATCAGACTAAGCGTGTGTTTCAGAATATAGGATTCCGAATTTTCTTCCTTTGGTTTTGACCGGTTTGGGTTTACTGATGCGAAGTATGGATTTTGAGGGTCGGGTATTGCAAATAGTGACCACGAAGCATATTAGTGCGCATATCACTGTCCCCACTTTCTACGGAAGGTATTGTGCGATATTATTTTTGTGAGACCGAGGTGTCGAACCTGAGAAGTTGGTGTTGAAAGCCCGGCGACTTGAAGCAACGGACGAGGGGATTATATGGAAAACGTAAGGTGGGAAAGTTGAGGTAAGTGGGTAGTGGATGTCGCGTTCCAATATATGCTAGCCTTCTTTCTATAGTGTATGATATTCTGATGGAGTACGTTCAAACGATGTATTTAATCGGATTTTAATATTCTTTTGCTAGGGTTTGCAAATGGAAGGACTAACGTTTCTAGGATTACCATTTGAAAATTAGTGTCTAGCTAGAAGAGAGTATCTGGTTACTTGAAGCATACATGAGAAGGTTACTCCTTAATTGACGGACGATTTTGGTTAAGGAGTGAGGATTGGGTCTGGGACAGTCTTTCTCATTTGCGGGCCGTTCATGGGCGAAAGCCCGTTGGCTGGCAGCAGCTTGCTACTAAACCTTTTTAGGACGCTATGCAGTTGGGAGTCGAGGTAGTTTATAGCCTGGCTGTGACGAATTAAGCTAAGTAGCTGACTACCCGCCCTACGCGCCAAGGGTCCTCCTTGGCCCTCCCAGGCTCAATGGGAAAACCGAGCTCAACAGGAAAGATAGCCAACCCCCCAATAAAAACGCGTAAAAAGCAGCAAGTTAACTTAGAATTCTAGGGTTTTTTGATAAGAATTTATTGTTCTAGTATAAATACGCGTAATCCATTAAATTTTAGGCAATTGCTATTGAATATAGGCGTCTCTGTTACAAGTTGCTAACTTACTAACGTAAATTATACTGGCAACAAGCCGTCCAACTGCTTATGTAACACTCAGCAGTTCCCTCGCTTCCGGATCGGATAGCTCGTTAGACTTAGTGGAAGTTGGTTGACTCAGTAGAGGGTAAGAAGGAAGTAATACGGTAAGTTGAGGTTCAACAGGATAGTATTGAACTATGTCACTTGAGGTGTGAATCTCAATTTTAGAGTAACTACAAAGAATCAAAAGTAACCGTGAGCCGTCTGACGTCCCATACTTATAGCAGATCCTCCGTGCGTACATTGTATACTTGTCGACAGTATGTTGGATACTGTCAGAGCTGTTAGAGATGTCAGAGCCTCTGGCACTTCTAACATCTCTGGCTGCCAAGCCCCTACCCGTCACGTGGATGGGCGCTCCCAATCCACTGGCATGGTTCCGTATCGTTGTCCTTGCTTCTTGGCCCGTGCCTTAGCCTGTGCCAACGCATCCCGTGCCCGCTTACAGTTCTTTCTTTCAAGCTTGAACATACGTTTCCATTCCAGAGCCTCATTGGCTGTTGTTGCTAACTCCTTCAGCTCTTCGGGTGCAGTTGCCTTTTTGTTACCGTCCGTAACACTATCCCCTCCTTCCAAGTCTTCGTCTTGGAAGATAGTTTCTCCTTTCTATAAGCAGTATAAAGGCAGCAGGTCTTCCACTCTGTGTTCTAGACTGTAAGACCCTCGACTCCCTTTCTTCCCTGCCCAGCTCCCTAATGATGACACGTCCTAAGTCGTCTCTAATATATGCTTACCGCCTAGCTTCTCAGATCCGTAACGAACCCCGTCACATGCTGACACCTTGCTCAAACTGTTCCCGTCAAGGTGATAAATGCCTAGTAAGCTTGAGTTCTAGTTATTGTTCCGCCTGTAATAATCGTAATATAAAATGCGATTTAATTGTCTCACAGCTGGAATAGAATCGTCTGGATCATGATAAGGAAAAACTTCACTGTTAGTTCAAAAAAGCTGAGGAGGAGGCCCTAGAGGCTCGTTCCCAAGCCCTTCGGCTTCATCACAAACTAGCAAAATTAGATTCTAAAAAGAAAAAGATGTTTAATTAAGAGATGGCCTTAATTTATAAGGTTCAAGCTCTTAAAGAGGCTGAAGCGCGTTCTTAGGGTCAAGAAACTCACACACTGTGATCTACAATATCGGCTTCTTTCTAGCCTACTTTACCTTCCCTTTCCTTTGGCTTAAATTAGAACGCACTGTAGTTATCCTTTCTATGAGATATAATCCTTATTAGTTTATCTAATAATACTAGTCAATTAGCTCTGAATTATTCTTTAGGTTCCTAATTAGTTCCTATGTATTATCCTTAAGTCCGTATTTTTTCTATCTGACTAGGTACTTCCACTAACATCTAAACTACTGGTAGTCCAAAATTCATTAAACTTCATACTTAGTAGTATTTTCTTTGAGTTTGAGTTTTGTTTGTAGTTTAGCATTCAGTAGTGCTAATTCTAATTTTAAAATATAAAAAACTAAGTAAATTCTTATGTCCTTAAGTAGTTATAGTTTATAATTTACAGGTCCTATTTATCTTTTAACCTTAAATAGTCCTAACTTGACGTGATCTAGCTTTTTTGATGGTCGTTTTATTTCTAAATTTTTTTATAGCAGGAAAACCCTATCCCCCTCTTTAAAGATTAGTCCCTTAACTTTAGATTTGTCTTTCTGTTACTTGCTAAGGACTCCTTTCTAAGTAATTTTTCTTACTATTTTCTAGTAAAGTTATTATAATCTGTTAACTTTTATCCTTACTGATTCTAATATCTTATCTAGAATCTGTAGTTCTCGATAAGCCGTAGGCTTATAGCTATAATTTATAAAGAATAGTAATTTTCTAGTAGTTAATGACTTTACAGAGTTGTATGTAAACTTAGCTATTAGTAGTAAGTTAATCTAATTATCTTATTACTCATTAACGTATATTCATAGGTATTATTCTAGTGTCTGATTTGTTCATTTTATTTATCTATTTATCTATAGGTAAAATACTATTAAGAGGTAATACTCAGTCCCTAACTTCTCTATAAACGTTTTCTAGAATATTAATGTAAATAATTTGTCTCTATTTATAATAGATTCTCATAGTAATCCATGTTATGCTATTAGTAGTTTAATAAGTATAGTTACTAATTCATCTACTTTTACCCCCGTATATGTTGGTTTAAAGTATGCGTATTTTATAAGTTAGTTTACTATAACTAGTATCATATTATCATATTATATTATTAGCCTCTAAAAGTGGTTGTTGTTAGTATTCTAGTAATAAAGTCTATTATAACTAATTCCTATAGTAGGTCTAGTAAAGGAATTAGTTATATAAGTCTATATTTCTTATATCTTAATGCTTTATTCTTTCTGTATTTAATATACTCTAAAAGAATATCTCTAACTTTTTTTTATATCCTAGGAATCTAAAAATGCCTGTTGATTTATTCTATAGTTTTCTTAATTCCCTAATATCTGTGCATTTCAGCTAAATATTAATTTTTAATAAGTTTAGTTTATAATACATCTAGTACGTAGATTATTTTTTAGTCTAGATTCTAATATAGTTACTTATTATTAAATTTCCTTATTTGTTTCTTCTAGGTGTTTTTGATAATAACTATTGTTTTAATAACTATTTATAAGCTTCCTAGGGATCTGTCTAATCTTTATCTAAGTATTATATTATAAATTTCTAGTATATCCCTTATATAGTCTGCTTATTAACTAAGTGTGTTAACTACTATATTTTCTTTTTCTAACTTATAAAATATTTAAAAGTTGAATATAGAAACTAGTTCTTACTATCTAACTTATTATTAATTTAACTTCTTTATTATTATGAATGCCGTTAGATTCTTATAGTCTAAATATATAATAATTTACTACTTAGTTCCTTCTAAGTAGTGTCTCTATTTTTTAAATGCTTAAACTATTACTAGTAATTTCTTATTATAAATATTATAGTTTAGTTTAGCAGTTATAAGTTTATAAGATAAGAAGTCTACTAAATATTTATATCTATTATTCTGTATTTATAATAGGATGGCTTTTGTAGTTCTGTCTAATATATCTACATATATCTCTATTTAAAGTCATAAATTAAATATCTTTAATATTAGTGGTTATTAGAATATTTCTTTTAATATTATAAAAGCGTTTTCCTCGCGTTGTTTCCACTTAAATAGTTAACTTTTTTTAAGTAATTCCATTAAGGGTGCTGTAATTTTTAAGTAGTTCTTAATAAATTATCTACAGAAACCCGTAAATCCTAAGAAAGAATAAACTTCTTTTATGTTTATTAGTATTAGCTAAGATAAAATATCTTTAGCTTTATCTAAATTAACTGCTATTCCATCTTAGGATACTAAGTATCCTAAGAACTTAACTTCTATTTTATAGAATATATATTTTTCTGTTTAAATATATAGCCTGTGTTCTTTAAGCTTTTATAATACCTTCTTAATATACTTAACATGTTCTTTTAGCGTTCCATTTATGTATACAAGCATATTATTAAAATATACTATTATAAATATATCTAGGTATTCTCTTAGCATATAATTAATAATTATCTAGAATATTATTAATACATTTATAAGTCTAAATAGTATAACTAGATATTTAAATAATTTATATCTTATTTTAAATATTGTTATCTATTCGTGTTCTTTAGCTATCTATATTTAATAATATTTATTTTTAATATTAAAAAGGCTAAACCACTTAGCTCCTCTGAGTTTATTTATAAGTTCTAATATTAGTAGTATAAGGTAGCGATTTTTTACTATAGCCTTATTAAAGTATTTATAATTAATATATAATTATAGTTTTCTATTTTTTTTTTAGTATAAAGAGTGTTAGTAACGCTATTTTACTTTTACTTATTTAGATATATCCCTTTTTTTAGATTATTATTCAAATATTGTTATAACTCCTCTTGTTAATTAATAGATAGTTAGTATAATAGTTCTAGTTTCAAATCCATTCCCTCCTTAAGCATGATTTTATAGTCCTAGTTTTAATATTCTGGTAATTAGTTTTTAGCTTTTTTAAAGAACTATTCTCTAAATTCCTTCTGGTATTTATTTGGCATAATAAACGTAGTATTATAAAGAGTTGTTTTCTTTATCTATATTATAGCTTTTATTTATTACTATCTATAGTAGTTGTTTCTGATTTCTATAGTTTTTCTTTTTTAATTAATAGTTAGGTTCTATTATGCTAGCTAGTCCTATCCTAAGATAAAATCCTTACTATCTAAGTCTATAATTTTAATACGGCGGTTATTCATATAACCTGTTACTTTAATAGTTATATTTCTTATTTTAAAATTAATTAGACCTTTTTTAAATACTGTTGGACTATTGTCTACGTGTCTTACTTATATAGGTTTATCTAAAACTCTAGTTAATATCTAGTATCTTTATATTTATTTATTTAATATAAGTGTTTTGCTAGCTCTACTGTTTATAAGCGCTAGTATTTAGTTACTATTAATATATATATCTATATATAACTTATTTCCGTATTTCCTTTAGTTTAGTTATATGTATATAATTAATATATTATTTCTAATCTTTAGTTCTTAACTCTCTAGTAGCTTGGTTATAGTCTATTAGCCTTTTAGTTTTTTATCTATAGCTAACTTCTAAGTGGCAGTTGCTTCTTTAATGTTTTTTTTTTTAGGTTTATAGATTAAGTATTTCTAGAGTTAGCATGCCTTTTTATTAAGTATTTTATATATATTTCTAGCTTGTTTTCTATAATTCTAACATTTCCATTTTAAGAAATATTCTTGATATATGAGTTTTTTATGTGAATCTATAGCTAACTATTCTTTTTAATAGTATTTAGTTTAGTATCATTAGCATTCTATCTAGCACTTATTCTATAATAGTTATTTATATTTATTTGAGTTTAGGTCCTGTAGTTCATCTTCTGAGTTCATATAAACTAGTTCTTATTATAAGTTAAATTCTTTTTTATTTACTAGTTATTATAATACTTTTCTTATCTTTAGTTCTTTAATACGTATGATGTGTTTATTCTATTTATAGTTTCTTCTTATATAGTTAGAAGCTATATATATTTAGTATTTTTTTTCTTATTATTCTGTTTGCGGTGTTTTTGTTCTGTATTTATAATATTAATAAAAGGTTTTCTTCTTTCTTTTTACTCTAATCCTATTCTAATTCTGGATATCTAATAAGGTGGTAGTACGTTATATTAATTATAACTAGTATAGATATTTATCTATAGATCTTATTTATTTATATGGTTAGTTCTTGTCTATTTAGTCCTTTATGCTATTTATTTCCTGCTAACTATAATACTTATTAGTATTTATATATTCTATCTCTTAAGATAACTTCCTAATATTTAGTAATATAGAATTCTTTTTAGTGGTATTTTGATTTATATATCTAATAGTGTCCCCAGTGCACGCGTTATATAATTATTATAAATATAAGTTTCTTACCCTTTATAGTCTCTTAATTTTTTTTTTATCTGAATTTCTAATTTTCCTTATAGAATAGTCCTTCTTTCTATTCTATAATTTTATAGAATCTCTGTGTTTTTTTTTTAGTTTCTGTATTATATTATCAGACTATAGCTCCTCATATTATGGTAATTATATTACTAGATTATTCTATCAGATAATCTTTAATTTACTAATATAATATCTTATATTCTTATCTAAGATGCATATAACTTCCGTAAATCTAGTATTATTTTTTCTAGATTCTTTATATAATTACCTCTTTTGTTATTGCGTCTTAAGTTTATTTTATTTAGACTATAGCTATCTTAATTTTCTTAAGTACTTTAGTCTAAACATAAGCTTTCTTAATATCTAATTATTATTATTTATAATCCTTAATAAAGTGTTCTTGTTTTCTGTATTCTAAGTAGACTTTATATATATAGTATTTTATTTATTTTCTAGCTCACTTTCCTTACCTATTTCTAACAGATGTTTTTTTAATATTAATATTTATTAGATTATAAATTCAGTTATCTTTCCTATTTCTTTTTAGTATATAGATTACTAATTTCCTATATACCTTTTTCTTCTGTTCTCGTTAGTACTAATAGTTATTAATAGTTACTACTTATTTAATGATTTTTAATAAGGTACTTGGTTGTTTTCCTTTAGAAATTTCGTTCTTAATTCTATCTTTTAGTTCTTTGTAATATATCATTACTAATAGTTAATCTACTTAGTTAAGTCGTAATTAGATTTATTTAAACTTTATAGTATAGTTAGCTACTAACGTGTGTTATTTAAGTTACTAAAGTTTTTAAATTACCTCCATCTCTTTATTAATTTCTCTAAAGATAATAATTATCTTTTATTTAAAGCATTTATAACTTTTAAAGGCTTGTTATATATTACTATTATAATTAGCTAATCCTACTACTTTTAGACTAAAGTCTCTATTAGTGAGATAGTTTTTTATTAGTAGCTTAAACTATTATATAGTTTTACCTATTATATTTATACCAGCTGCTAAGATCTAATATTAATTAATTAGAAATAATTTCTAATTAAATTAATAGTAGAGGTCTATTACTACTATAAAGATCTTAAGTTTATTTTAATTTCTATTAAACTTTTTAAGAGGTTATATCTTTGCTGTCTCTCTCTTCTAGACTGCTATAGCTTATTATTTAGTCTTAATCTATTATTATAAGCTTACTAAAGTATTATATAGCTTTATAATAGCTTTTTTTTATTTTTAGATAACTTATTATATACTCTTCTGTTCTCTAGTTATACTTTTAGTTATAAATAAAAATCCTATTATAACTTCTTTCTTACTACTACTTTCTTCTAATAAATAAAGTTCTTGTTCGTTTTTATAGTGGGTTATTATAAATATTTAATAATTAGTTATTAGAACTCTATCTAACAGTTCTTTTTACTCTTTTAAGATAGTAATTATAATATTATAAGTTACTAACTTATTAATATAAATTATACTAGTAATAAGCTGTCTAATTATTTATATAACACTTAGTAGTTCCCTTACTTCCGGATTAAATAGCTTATTAGACTTAATAGAAGTTAATTAACTTAGTAGAGAGTAAGAAGAAAGTAATATAGTAAGTTAAAATTTAACAAAATAGTATTAAACTATGTCACTTAAGGTGTAAATCTTAATTTTAGAGTAACTATAAAGAATTAAAAGTAATTATAAGTTATTTAATGTCCTATACTTATAGTAGATCCTTTATACATATATTATATACTTATTAACAGTATATTAAATACTGTTAGAGCTATTAGAGATATTAGAATCTCTAGTACTTCTAATATCTCTAACTATTAAGTTTTTATTTATTACGTGGATAGACGCTCCTAATTTACTAGTATAGTTTTATATTATTATTCTTATTTCTTAGCCTGTGTTTTAGTTTATATTAATATATTCTATACCCACTTACAGTTCTTTCTTTTAAGCTTAAATATATGTTTTTATTTTAGAATTTTATTAGCTATTATTACTAACTTCTTTAGCTCTTTAGATATAGTTACCTTTTTATTACTATCTGTAATAGTCTCTAGATATAGGATTAATAGTAGGCGCGTTATTAACCTTACTTTTTTCTACTATTTTACTATCTTTTTTATTATGCTTAATAACTGCCTTATAGCTATCTTTAGCATAGAAGATTCTATTACTTTATATTTACTATTAATTAGTTTACTAGCGTTTCTACTGCCTCTATCTAGTATTAATAATATTTATAAGATTTTACTTAGCTTATTTAAGCTCAGCTGCCTATATAATAATACTTTTTAAATAGTAATAAAACTAATATTTAATAACTAGTTTACCTATAGTAGCTTTTATTTTAATATTATAGCCTTACTAGATTATAAAAATAGGCGTGTAAGGTATAGGAGAACTAGTAGAGCTTATATTTATTATAAACTATAATAATAAAAAAAGTACAATTAGAGAGGCGTTACTATAGAAGTTATAGTATAAAAATATATATAAATAATACTAAAAAGTAGAAGCTAATTAGTAGAGACAGAATCTATAAATAAGCTTACTCTAAAGTAAGTTTAAGTTCTATAGGGAATAATATCTTAAGTAAGTAAGTAAATTAAATAACCAGCTATAGTAAAGTATAAAAAAGATAAGTACTAATAATAAAAATAAAGCTAAGTATAAACTTATCTTCCCTTATCTTCTCTAGTAGTATCTAATATACTTTTAATTAATATATAATATATGTATAAAGGATTTATTATAAGTATAAAATATTAAATAGCTTATAGTTACTTTAGATTCTTTATAGTTACTCTAAAATTAAAATTTATACCTTAAGTAAAATAGTTTAATACTATTCTATTAAATCTTAATTTACTATATTGCTTTTTTTTATTTTAACTAAGCTAAATTTCTTATCTACTAAGTCTAATAAGCTATCTAATCTAAAAGTAAAAGAACTAATTAATATTACATAATTAATTAGATAACTAGTTACTAGTATAATATTATATTAGTAAGTTAGTAATTTATAATATTATAATTACCATCTCAAGAAAGTAAAAGAAGTAGTTAAATAAATTCTAATAACTAATTATTAAAAGTCTATAACAACCTACTATAAGAGCAAATAAGAACTTTATTTGTTAAAAGAAAATAGTAGTAAAAAAGAAATTATAGTAGGACCTTTATCTATAACTAGAAATATATTAAGAGAATAAAAAAGTATATAATAAATTATCTAAGAATAAGAAATAGCTATTATAGAATTACGTAATACCTTAATAAGCTTGTAATAATAAGTTAGAGTAAATTAAGAGAGGAAAATAATAAAAATACAGCCTTCTAAAAAATTTAATAATAATTAAAATAAACTTAAAACCTTTATAGCAGTAATAGATCTGTATTATTAATTTAACTAAAAATTATTTCTAATTAATTAAGACTAAATTCTAGTGGCTGGTATAAATATAATAAATAGAGTTATATAATAGTTTAAACTATTAATAAGAAATTACCTAGCTAATAGAAACTCTAACTTAAGAGTAATAAAATTAGTATTACAGATAGTAATAAAATAACTAATAATTTAGTTAAAAAAATAACTATACTTAAAAAGCTAAGGGAACTGGTAGTAATAGCTAAAGTTTTAGAATAAAAACGTATATTTAAGTTAGAAAGAAAGAATTATAAGTAAACACAAGACATACTAGCATAAACTAAGATATAAACTAAAAAATAAGAATAAAAATATAGAACTATATAAACAGATTTAGAGTATCTATCTACATAATTAGGTAGAGCTTAGTAGATAAAGAAAGAGTAAAGTAATAAAATCTCTAATAACTCTAATAATCTCTAGTAGTATCTAATATACTACTAACTAGTATATAATATATATATAAAGGATCTACTATAAGTATAAGGTATTAGATAGTTTATAGTTACTTTTAATTCTTTATAATTACTCTAAAATTAAGATTTATATTTTAAGTGAAATAGTTTAATACTATTCTGTTAAATCTTAACTTATTATATTACTTCTTTCTATTTTAACTAAGCTAAATCCTTTATTTACTAAGTTTAATAAACTATCTAATCTAGAAGTAAGGGAACTAATTAATATTATATAATTAATTAAATAATTAGTTACTAGTCTAATATTATGTTAGTAAGTTAGTAACTTATAATATTATAATTACTATCTTAAAAAAGTAAAAAAAACAGTTAAATAGATTCTAATAACTAATTATTAAAAGTCTATAATAACTTATTATAAGAATGAATAAGAACTTTACTTGTTAGAAGAAAGTAGTAGTAAAAAAGAAGTCATAGCAAAACCTTTATCCATAACTAGAAATATATTAGAAGAAACTAAGAATATATAATAAATTATCTAAAAATAAAAAGTAGCCATCATGGAGTTGCGTAATACTCTAATAAACTTATAATAATAAGTTAAAATAAATTAAAAAAAAGAAACAGCAAAGATACAGCCTTTTAAGAAATTTAATAATAATTAAAATAAACTTAAGACCTTCATGGCAGTAATAGATTTATATTATTATTTTAACTAAAAATTCTTTCTAACTAACTAGAATTAGATTCTAGTAGCTGGAATAAATATAATAGGTAGAACTATATAATAGTTTAAACTACTAGTAAGAAACTATCTAGCTAACTGTTATGGACAGTAACAGAAAGGTAACTGCACTTAAGGAACTAAAGAAGCTAGTAACAACAGCTAATAAAGCTCTAGAATAAAAACGTATGTTTAAGCTAGAAAGAAAGAATTATAAGCATACACAGGATGCTTTAGCACAGGCTAAAGTATAAGCTAAGAAGTAAGAATAGAGATATAGAACTATGCCTAAGAATTAGAAGTAATAGTACATATAATTAAGCAGAGGCTTAGCAGATAAGTATAGATAAAGAAAATAATACTAAGAAAAGACTTATTTTCTCTTATCTCTGCTGGCAGTATCTAATATACGGCTAATAAGTATATAATATACGCATAAAGGATTTCCTATAAATATGAGACGTGGAACGGCTTGGGGATATTTATAATTCTTTATAGTTACTCTAAAATTAAGATCTTCTCTCTAAGTTAAGACTTGACCTTAAGTGAAATAGTTTAACACTATCTTATTAAATCTATTATACACCCTCTTTCTACCTTATGATAAGACTAAACTCTATTCTATTAAACCTAGAGCTATTTATTCTAGATATAAAAAGAGCTAAAAACTTATTAAGTAATTAGTTAGAGCAGAGTTACTAACGTAAAAACATACTATTAAGTTAAGGCAACTCGTAATATTATAACTACCCTTTTAAAGTGTAGGAGAGGACGTTAGATTAATTCTAATAATAAATTTCTAATTATAGTCTATAATAACTTATTATAAAAATGAATAAGAACTTTACTTATTAAATAATAGTAGCAGTGAAGAAGAAGTTATAGCAGGATTTTTATTTACTATTAGAAGTATATTAGAAGGAACTAAGAGCGTATAATAGATTATCTAGGAATAAAAAGTAGCTATTATAGAGCTATATAATGCCATAATTAGTATATAATAATAAGTTAAAGTAATAAAAAATAGGAGAGGAGGGGTAGCAAAGATCTAACTACTCTTTAAATTCAACAGGAATTAGGATAATCTTAAAACGTTTATGGCTATAATAGACTTATACTATTAATTTAATCAAGCTTTATTTATAACTAACTAAGATTAGATTCTGGTAGTTAGTATAAACATAATAGGTAGAGCCATAAAGTAGTTTAAGCTACTTATAAAAAACTATCTAGTAAAAGAAAATTCTAACCTAGGATTAGTAGAACTTATAAACTATAATAACAATATTAAGAGAACCTTTAGAAGTTATGAGAGTTTTAAGAAGGAATTAATTATAGTCTTTAGTAAGATTAATAAAGAAATAGAGGTAATTTAAAAGCTTTAATAACTTAAGTAGTAAATATTAGTAGCTAATTACACAGCAGAATTCAAGTAAATTTAATTATAACTTAATTAGATAGACTAACTATTAGTCATGATATACTACGTAGGACTAAAGGATAGAATTAAGAATAAGATTTCACAAGGAAAGCGACCTAGCATACTTCTAGGAATTATTAAATAAGTAGTAACTATTAACAACTATCAGTACTAGAGAGAGTAAGAAAAAAAAAATAATACTAGGCCAGTAATCCATACACTATAAAGGAATAAAAAGAATACTTAAACTTATAATATAATAAAAATTAATCATGTCTTAGTTAAGAACGCATGAATTAATAAAAAGAAATAAGATAAATGTATTAAGGAATGAATAGACTAATATACACGTAAGGTATACCTTAGATACAAAAAATAGAGATATTTTATTAAAGAATATAGATAATAAATAGTAGATGTTAAACAGGCTTATGTCTAGACTAAGACACTAAAGAAAATTAAGATTACTATAGTCTAAGTAAAACTAGCTAAGGATTAGATAACCAAAAAGGCTATTATATAACGAATTTAAAAGAAATAATGCTGGATTTGTGGGAGCTATATATATCTTAAATAAGAATACAAAGTACCATATTAGTAGGTTAAAGATTATTTAGCGGAATAAGCTAGTAATATAATTACTATTATATAAAGAGCTGCTATTAGATAATACTAGGCCAGCTCTATAAAAGAAGCTAATTAATTCTATAAGATTATCTAATAAAAAGAAGGACTCTTTAAGAAGGAAGACCAGAAATTCAGATAAAAACAAAATTAAGAGATAATAGAAGGTAAAGAGCTAATGTCTATAATAATTAAATAATAAGTAAACTAGAGACACTACTAGATCTATAGATTAGAATACTATATAGAGAAATATTATATTACTAAGTACTAAGAAGTTACTCTAGGAGATAGGATATATAAGTGCTGATAAATATTATAGGCAGCTAGTAATAAACAGCATAAAGGACTCAGTAAACAGAAATTAGCTATATAGATAAATAAAATTTATAAATAAAAGCTAATACTACTTATAAGTTATATAACTTACTACCACCCCGTAGGATACCTAGAACTAAGAGGGAATTAAAATAAGAAATCTGATAAGAAACTTATCTTATTAATACTATAAGTATAGAATAACAACGCTGCTGAAAGATCTATATAAAAGAAGTACTAAATATACAGAGAAAAAACGTATATAGGATAAGAATATAAATAAGTAGTTTATATTATATGAGTTAAAAAACCAGCGATAAGATGAATACTAAAATAGATAATATAGAAATAAAAACTCTATACACAGCAGGAACTGATCTACACGGATTCCAAAAAAGAACTTCAGGATTTAAAGACCAAGAAATATAAATAGTTAGACTAGGATAAGTGCTAACTAGGATGCTAATATTACTAAACTAAACACCACTAAAATAGATAGTTAGCTACAGAATTACATGCTAAATTAACAAGCAAGGAATATTTCTTAAAATAGAAGTACCGAAATTATAAAGAAGAAGCAAAAAAAGAGTATAAGATACTATTATAAAAATAATATTAACTCTAATAATACTCTATTTATAAGGAAGAAACACTAAAGAAATAACTACCACTTAGGGGTTAATAACTAATAAAAAACTAGAAGACTAGTAAGTAATGATTATGCTGCTAGAGAGTTAACTTAAGGTTAAAATATAAAAGTTAGCACTTAACTATACGCGACTTAGATAAAAACATGAAAATAAGCTATATATAGATATATGTATTAACAGCTTTTAGACGCAAGCGCTCATAGACAGCGGGGCTAATAAAATACTTATATTAAATAAATAAGTACAAAGATACTATACCTTAATCAGAGTTCTAGAGAAATCTATAAGAGTAGTATACATAGATAATAATCCAGTAATATTTAGAAAAGATTTAATTAATTTTGAAATAGAGAATGTGACTATTAAGATAGCAGGTTACACAAATAACTACCGCATTAAGGTTATGAATTTAGGTAGTAAGGATTTTATATTAGGATAGAACTAGCTAGCATAATAGAACCTACTAATTAACTAGAGAATAAAGTCTATAGAAACTAAAAAGAATTACTATAGATAAATAAAGGCCATAATATGAATAAAGAAAGTAACTCTTTATAATACTATGTTTATTATACCAGATGAATACTAAAAGAAATTCAGGAAATAGTTTATAGAAGAATAAGAAAACTAAATACCAGAACATAAGAATTAGGACTGTAAGATTATACTTAAGGAAGAAGAGAAACCAAAACCAGCACTATTATATTAAATATCTATTAAATAATAAGAGAAGTTACGACGATACCTGAACGATAACATTAGAAAAGAATATTTATAAGAAAGTAAAAATGAGATTACGTTACCAGCATTATTTATACTAAAGAAAAATAGAAAACTATAACTCTGTATGGACTACTAATAATTGAATAAAACAATAGTTAAAAATCACTATCTAATACCCTTAATATTAGAACTTATATATAAACTCAGAGGGGCCAAATGGTTTAGTCTGTTTAATATTAAAAATAGATACTATTAAATATAAATAGTAAGCGGGCACGAGTGGCTAACAGCTTTTAAAATAAGCTATAGATTATATAAATATATAGTTATACTCATAGAACTTACTAACACACTAGTAATATTCCAAGCTATTATTAATCACGTTCTAAGGGAATATCTAGATGTCTTTGTACTAGTATACCTTAATAATATCTTAGTATACACGAACGGGACACTAGAAGAATATATTAAGTATACTAAAAAGATATTACAGAAGCTTAAGAAACACAACTTATATATATAGACAGGAAAATATGTGTTCCATAAGAAAGAAATTAAGTTTCTAGAATATATCATATCTAGAGATGGGATAGTAGTTAACCTAGATAAAGCTAAGAATATTCTATTATAGCTAATACTAATAACTATAAAAGAAGTTTATTCTTTTCTTAGATTTACGGGATTTTGTAGATAATTTATTAAGAGTTATTCAAAAATCACAGCACCCTTAACGGAATTACTAAAAAAGAATTAGTAATTTAAGTGGGAAGTTAAGGAAAACGACGCTTTTATAGACCTAAAAAAGATATTCTAGAAACCACTAATATTAAAGATATTTGACTTAAGACTTTAAGTAGAAATATATACAGACACATTAAACAGAGCTACGGGAGCTATCCTTTTATAAATATAAGACAATAAATAAAAACACCTAATAGACTTTTTATCTTATAAACTTACGACTACTGAGTTAAATTATGATATTTATAATAAAAAACTATTAGCAATAGTTTAAGTATTTGAAAAATAGAAACATTATTTGGAAGGAGCTAAGTATTAGGTTGTTGTATATTCAAATCACAAAAATCTAATAGTATTTACAACAACAAAGAGGTTAAATCAACGACAAGTTAAATAATAGAAATTACTATTAACTTTCGATTTCTGAATACTTTATAAATTTGGAAAAGAAAATATAGTGGCTAACGCACTTAGTTAATAAGCAGACTATGTAAGAGATATACTAGAGATACATAATATAATACTTAAGTAAAGATAAGACGGATCCCTAAGAAGCTCATAAATAGATATTAAATTAGTAGTTATTATCGAAAACACTTAGGAAAAGCGAATAAGGGAATTCAATAATAAACAACTACTTTAGAATCTGGACTAAGAAATAATTTATGTACTAAACGAATTATAAATAGAGCTAATTAAGGACTAACATTCAGCCGAAATGCACGGACATTAAGGAGTTGAAAAGACTATAGAACGGATTAACAGACATTTCTAGATTCCAGGAATTTAGAGTAAGGTTAGGAATATTCTTTCAGAATGCATTAAATGTAAAAAGAATAAAGCATTAAGACATAAGGAGTACGGACTCATGTAACTAATACCTTCACTAAACAGACTATAGAAATCAGTTATAATAGACTTTATTATAGGAATACTAATAATTACTATCTTAACAGGTTAATGGTATGACATGATACTAGTTATTATTAATAGACTAATAAAGTACGCTTACTTTAAACCAACCTATATAGAAATAAAAGCGGATGAACTGGTGTTATTATTAATTAAAATACTAATTACATAATACGGGATGCTATAAGAATTTATTACAGACCGAGATAAGTTATTCACGTTAATATTCTAGAAAATGTTTATAGAACGGCTAGGGGCTGAACACTGTCTCTTAATAGTATTTTACCTATAAACAGACAGACAAACAGAACGGACAAATCAGATATTAGAATAATATCTATAAATATATGTTAATAAACTATAAGATAACTGGATTAATTTACTACTAATAGCTGAGTTTGCATATAACTCTGTAAAGTCATTAATAATAGGAAAATTACTATTCTATGTAAACTATAGTTATGAGCTAACAGCTTATTAAGAACTAAAAACACTAGACAAAATATTAGAGTCTATAAGAACAAAAGTTAAAGAACTATAACAGCTTTATTAAGTAATTACACAGAAAATCACCTATAAAGGCAATCTTAGTAAGAAAATTAAGGATAAAACTAGAGTTAAAGGACCAACCTTTAAGGAGGGGGATAAGATTTTCTTAAAAAAGAAAAATTTAGAGATAAGGAGACTATCAAGGAAACTAGATCACATAAAATTAGGACTATTTAAGGTTAAATGATAAATAGGATCTATAAATTATAAACTATAACTACCTAATAATACTAGGATTTATCTAGTTTTCCATATATCCAAATTAGAACTAGCACTATAGAACGCCAAACTTTAGACAAAACTCAAACTCAAAGAAGACTATACTAAGTATAAAGTCTAGTAGATTTTAAACTACCAACAGTTTAGGCGTTAGTAGAAATACTTAATTAAATAAAAAAATTATAGACCTAGAGACAACACTTAGGAGCTAATTAGGAACTTAAAAAATAGTTTAAAGCTAATTAACCAGTATTACCAGAGGAAGCAGCAAAAGCTTACTCTAAAAATAAGTCTAAGATATAAAGAGAATATAGAACGTTTTACTTAAAACCTGAGAAGAAAAGTAAGGCGATATTAGACGCTGTAGATAGTAGTATACTAGATTAATTCTAACAGTTTTACTCTTTCTCCTTTATTATATAAACTTCGTTAATTAAGGCAAGCTTATGCTGGAATATTTCCTTCTTCTAAGAATTAGTTTAGGCTAGCTTATAATAAAGTTAGTGTTTATAAGCCCACAACTCTTCTTCATAATAACAGTAATTAAGAAAATCATTCTGGGTTTTTTCTAGCTGATAGTAAAGATACTCTTTATTATAATTTAACTAATTCTATTTAGGCTAAGACATAATAAGGTTATATTTTATATTCTAATTAATGTATTTAGAACAACGCCTAGAGGAGAAACGTACTAGATATTAGTAACTATTATTATAACAATAAGAACACAATAACAGCATGTAATAGAGTTTATTATAGATTTAAGAAGCTAAACAGTAAACACGTATTAGAGATAACTTAAGACGTGTCATCATTAAAAAGCTAAGTAGGAAAAAAGAAAAGTTAAGAATCTTATAATTTAGAACACAGGCCGGAGGACCTGTTGTCTTTATACTATTTATAAAAAAAAAAAACTATCTTCTAAGATAAAGACTTAAAAGAAGGGGATAGTATTATGGACAGTAATAGAAAGATAACTATACTTAAGAAACTAAAGGAGCTAGTAACAACAGCTAATAAAGCTCTAGAATAGAAACGTATATTTAAGCTAGAAAGGAAGAATTGTAAGCATACACGGGACACTTTAGCACAGGCTAAAGTATGAGCTAAAAAGTAAGAATAGAAATATAGAATTATACCTAAAGATTAGAAGTAATAGCACATGTGATTAAGCAAGGGCTTAGTAGATAAGTATAAATAAAGAAAATAATGCTAAGAAAAAACTTATCTTCTCTTATCTCTGCTAGCAGTATCTAATATACGGCTAATAAGTATACAATATACGCACGAAGAATTTCCTATAAATATGAGACATAAAACAGCTTAGGGATATTTATAATTCTTTATAGTTACTCTAAAATTAAGATCTTCTCTTTAAGTTGAGACTTAACCTTAAGTGAAATAGTTTAATACTATCTTATTAAACCTATTATATACTTTCTTTCTACCTTATGATAAGACTAAACTTCATTCTGTTAAACCTAGAGCTATCTGTTTTAGATATAGAAAGAGCTAAAAACTTATTAAGTAATTAGTTAGGGCAGAGTTACTAACGTAAAAACATACTATTAAGTTAAGATAACTTATAACACTAACAGAGACCCTAACTAGAGAGTAGTAAAATTAATAAATTATAATAATAATATATAACAAGCCTTTAGGAATTATAAATGTTTTAAATAAGAAATAATTATTATTTTTAAAAAAATTAATAAGAAGACTAAAGTAATTTAGAAGCTTTAATAGCTTAAGTAATAAACATTAACAGCTAACTATATTACGGAATTTAAATAAATCTAATTATAACTTAACTAAGTAGACTAGCTACTGGTTATGATATACTATAAAGAATTAAAAAACAAAATTAAGAATAAGATTTCTAGAGAAAAATGGCTAAATACCTTACTAGAAATTATTAAATAAATAGTAACTATTAATAATTACTAGTATTAACAAGAGTAAGAGAAAAAAGCATATGGAAGATTAATAATCTATATATTTAAAAAAAATAAAAAAAATAACTAAACCTATAACGAAATTAATATTAACATTAAATAAATATTTATCAGAAAAGGGTAAGAGAAGTGAGTTAAAAAATAAATAAAATACTATATATATAAAGTCTACTTAAGGTACAGGAAATAGAGACACTTTATTAAAAACTATAAATAATAATAATTAGATATTAAAAAGGCTTATGTTTAGACTAAGATATTAAAAAAAATTAAAATAGCTATAATCTAAGTAAAATAAGTATAAGACATAATAACATAAGAGACTATTATATAATAAATTTAAAAAAAATAATACTAAATCTATAGAAGTTATATATATCTTAAATAAGAATATAAAATACTATATTAGCAAGTTAAAAATTATCTAGCGGGATAATTTAATAATATAATTACTATAATATAAAAAGCAGTAGTTTGATAACATAATGCTAAAACTAAAAAGAAAATATAATAATTCTATAAGATTATAGAACAGGAAGGTAGACCCTTTTAGAAAGAAAACTAAAAATTTAAATAAAAAAGAAATTACGAGATAGAAAAAGGAAAAGAACTTATATCTATAATAATTATATAATAAGTATACTAGGGACATTGTTAAATATATAAATTAAAGTACTATTAAAATAAATACTATATTACTAAATACTAGGAACTTATCTTAAGGGATGGAATATATAAATACTAATAAGTACTATAGTTAATAGAAAATAAGTAATATAAAGGGTTAAGTAGATAAAAACTAGCTATATAAATAAATAAAATCTATTAATAAACACTTATACTAGTTATGAATAATGTAACCTATTACCACCCTGTTGGACATCTAAAATTAAGATAAAACTAGAATAAAAAGAATAAAAAAACCCTTTTATTAATACTATAAGTATAAGATAATGATGCTGTAAATAGAATAATAATAAAAAATACTAGATATACGTCGTATCTGATTATATAGAAATAAATTATAAATAAAATAAACACGCCATACGTGTTAAGGGACTAAAGATAAGAAAAATATTATAATAACTAATAAATAAAAAGGAACTTAGTCTATAACAAGAATTAGTCTATATAGATTTAGAAAATAAATTATAAGATCCAAACTCAGATTAATATAAGCAGTTATTATAGGATAAGTACTAAATAGAATATTAACTATACTAAACTAAATACTATTAAAAGAAATAGTTAGCCACAGAATCACATAAGAAACTCATATATTAAGAATGTTTTTTAGAATGGAAATGCTAGGATTATAGAGAATAAACTAAAATTATATATAAAATACTTAATAAAAAAAGCATTCTAACTTTAGAGATGTTTAATCTATAAATCTATAAAAAAAAAAACACTAAAGAAATAACTACTACTTAGGAGTTAACTATAGATAAAAAACTAGAAAACCAGTAGACTATAACTAAGCTACTAAAAAGTCTAGAACTAAAGATTAGAAAAAATATAACGCTTATATATATATAACTAAACTAAAGATATAAGAATAAGCTATATGTGGATATATATATTAATAGTAAATAAATACTAGCACTTATAAATAGTAGGGCTAGCAAAATACTTATATTAAATAAATAAATATAAAGATATTAAATACTAACTAGAGTTTTAGATAAACTTATATAAGTAAAACACATAAATAATAATCTAATAGCATTTAAAAAAGATCTAATTAATTTTAAAATATAAAATATAACTATTTAGATAGCAGGTTACTAGGATAACTACTATATTAAAATTATAAATTTAAGTAATAAGAATTTTATCTTAGGATAAGACTAGCTAGCATAATAGAACCTAACTATTAATTAGAAAAGAAAAACTATAGGAATCAGAAACAATAACTATAGATAGTAATAATAGATAATAATATAAATAAAAAAAATAATACTTCACGATACTAAATTCGTTATACTAAAAGAATACTAAAAGAAATTCAGAGAATAGTTCTTTAAAAAAGCTAAAGACTAATTACTAGAATACTAAGAATAGAATCATAAAATCACGCTTAAGGAGGGAATGGATTTAAAACTAGAATTATTATACCAGCTATCTATTAATTAACAAAAGAAATTACAATAATATCTAAATAATAATTTAAAAAAAAGATATATTTAAATAAGTAAACGTAAAATAGCATTACTAATACTCTTTATATTAAAGAAAAATAATAAGCTATAATTATGTATTAATTATAGATATCTTAATAAAACTATAATAAAAAATTATTACCTTATACTACTAATATTAGAACTTATAGATAAACTTAGAGGAGCTAAATAATTTAGTCTCTTTAATATTAAAAATAAATATTATTATATATAAATAATTAAAAAACACAAGTAAATAACAGTATTTAAAATAAGATATAAACTATTTAAATATTTAGTTATACTATTTAGACTCACCAACGCATTAGTAATATTCTAGATAATTATTAACTATATACTAAGAGAATACTTAGATGTATTTATAATAGCATATCTAGATAATATACTCATGTATATAAACGGAATATTAAAAGAATATATTAAGTATATTAAGAAAGTACTAAGGAAGCTTAAGGAACACAAGTTATATATTTAAATAAAAAAAAATATATTCTATAAAATAGAAGTTAAGTTCTTAGAATACTTAGTATCTTAAAATAAAATAGTAGTTAACTTAGATAAAGCTAAAAATATTCTATCTTAGCTAATACTAATAAACATAAAAAAAGTTTATTTTTTCCTTAGATTTATAGGCTTCTGCTGATAATTTATTAAGAACTACTTAAAAATTACATTACTCTTAATAGAATTACTTAAAAAGGATTAATAATTTAAGTAGAAATAACGCAAGGAAAATGCTTTTAAGATATTAAAAGAAATATTCTAATAACTACTAATATTAAAGATATTTAATTCCTAACTTTAAACGGAGATATATATAGATATATTAGATAAAGTTATAAAAGTATTATAAGTTACTAACTTACTAATATAAATTATACTAGTAATAAGCTGTTTAATTGATTATTATAATAGTTAATTAGTTCTCTTACTTCCGGATTAGATAGCTTGTTAGACTTAGTAGAAGTTAGTTAACTTAATAGAGATAAGAAAAAGTAATATAGTAAGTTAAGATTTAATAAAATAGTATTAAACTATTTCACTTAAGGTGTAAATCTTAATTTTAGAGTAATTATAAAAAATTAAAAGTAATTATAAACTGTCTAATGCTCTATACTTATAGTAGATTCTTTATACGTATATTATATACTACTTAACTATATATTAGATACTGCTAGAGGCTACTAGAGGCTGCTAGAGGTGTTTAAGGCTTTATTATTTTACCCCCCCTCTATCTACTAAGCCCTGTCCTGTTATATAAATAAATACTTTATATTTACCTATATAATTTTATATTTTTGTTCTTACTTTTTGGCTTGTGCTTTAGCCTATGCTAATATATCCTATACCTACTTATAGTTCTTTCTTTTAAGCTTAAATATATATTTCTATTCTAAAGCCTTATTAGCTGTTATTACTAGTTCCTTTAGCTTCTTAAGTATAGTTACTTTTTTATTACTGTCTATAATACTATCCCTTTCTTCTAAATCTTTATCTTAGAAGATAGTTTCTTTTTTCTATAAGCAGTATAAAGGTAGTAGGTCTTCTAATCTATATTTTAAGTTATAAGACCCTTAACTTTCTTTTCTTCCTGCCTAGCTTTTTAATGATAATATGTCTTAAGTTATCTCTAATACGTGCTTACTGTCTAGCTTCTTAGATTTATAATAAACCCTATTATATACTAATACCTTACTTAAACTGTTTTTATTAAGGTAATGATTATTTTATGAACTTAAGTTTTAGCTATTACTCCGCCTGTGCTGATCGCAACGTGAAGTGTAATCTAATTATATTATAATCAGAATAGAATTATCTTAACCGTGATAAAGTAAAACTTTGTTATTAACTTAACTTTATTAAGAACTAGTGTTTTAAGCTTTATATTTATAAGCTACAGCTTCAGCATGAACTTATATAAGTAGATTTAAAAGAAAAGAAAATATTTAATTAAGAGATAGCCTTAATTCGTAAGGTCTAAGCTCTTAAAGAGGAAGAGACTTATTCTTAGAGTTAAAAAACTTATACATTATAATCTATAGTTTAAGCTTTTTTCTAGTCTATTATTTTACTTTTCTTATTCCTCAGTTTTAATTGGAACGTGCTGTAGTTATTTTATTCTTAGAATATAACCTTAAAATAAGCCCCTACTGGCTTATCTGATAATACTAGTTAATTAGCTTTAAACTATTCTTTAAGTTCCTAATTAGCTCTTATGTATTCTTTTTTAGTCTATAATTTTTTTATCTAACTAGGTATTTCTACTAACGCCTAAACTACTAGTAGTCTAAAATTTATTAGACTTTATACTTAGTTATATCTTCCTTAAGTTTAAGTCTTATCTGTAGTTTGGCATTTTATAGTGCTGGTTCTAATCTTAAAATATGAAAAACTAGGTAAATTCTTATGTTCTTAGGTAGTTATAGTTTGTAATTTACAGATCCTATTTATCTTTTAACCTTAAATAGTCCTAATTTAATGTAATCCAGTTTTTTTAATGGTCTTTTTATTTTTAAATTTTTTTATAATAGAAAAACCTTATCCCTCTTTTTAAAGATTAGTCCCTTAACTTTGGATTTATTTTTCTGTTATTTGCTAAGGCTTTCTTTCTAAGTGATTTTTCTTACTATTTCTTAATAAAGTTATTATAACTTCTTAACCTTTATTCTTACTAATTCTAATATCTTGTCTAGCTTTTATGGTTCTTAATAAGCCGTAGGTTTATAACTATAATTTATAAAGAATAGTAATCTTCTAGTAGTTAATAACTTTACAGAGTTGTATACAAACTCAGCTATTAGTAGTAAGTTAATTTAATTATCTTACTATTTATTAACGTATATTTATAGGTACTGCTCTAGTATCTAGTTAGTCTACTCTATTTATTTATTTATTTATAAGTAAAATACTATTAAGAGTTGATGCTTAGCTCCTAGCTTTTCTATAAATATTTTCTAGAATATTAACATAAATAATTTATCTCTGTTTGTGATAAATTTCTATAGTAATTCATATTATACTATTAGCAGTCTAATAAGTATAGTTACTAATTTATTTACTTTAATCTTTATATGTGTTAGTTTAAAGTATGCGTATTTTATAAGTTAGTTTACTATAACTAATATCATATCATACTATTAGCCTTAAAAGGTGGTTGTGGTCGGTATTTTTGTAATAAAGTCTATTATAACTAATTTCTATAGTTAGTCTGGTAAAGAAATTGGTTACATAAGTCTATATTTTTTATATCTTAATATCTTATTTTTTTTTATACTTAATGTATTCTAAAAGAATAGCTCTGACCTTTTTTTATATTTCTAAAATCTAAAAATGTCTGTTAATCCGTTCTATAGTCTTTTTAATTTCTTAATATTTATACATCTTAGCTAAATATTAGTCCTTAATAAGTTTAGTCTATAATAACTTTTAGTATAAAAATAGTTCCTATTTTATGCTATTATAATTATTTATGGTTATATTCTCTAATTTATTTTTACTATATATTTTTAATAATAACTATTGTTTTAATATTTATTTATAAACTTCCTAGGGATTTATCTGATCTTTATTTAAATATTATATTATAAATTTCTAGTATATCTCTTATATAGTCTACTCTTTAATTAAGTGTATTAGTCACTATATTTTCTTTTCCTAATTTATAAAGTATTTAAAAATTAAATATAGAAACTAATTTCTATTATTTAACTTATTATTAATTTAACTTCTTTGTTGTTGTAAATGCTGTTAGATTCTTATAATTTAAATATATAATAATTTAGTGCTTAGCTCCTTCTAAGTAATATCTTTATTTCTTAAATACTTAAATTATTACTAATAGTTTTTTATTATAAATATCATAGTTTAATTTAGTAGTTGTAAGTTTATAAGATAAGAAATCTATTAAGTATTTACATTTATTATTTTATACTTATAGTAGAATAGCTTTTATAGCTTTATTTAATATATCTATATATATCTCTATTTAAAGCCGTAGATCAAACATCTTTAATATTAGTAGTTATTAAAATATTTTTTTTAGTATTATAAAAGCTTTTTCTTTGTGTTATTTTTATTTAAATTATTAATTCTTTTTTAATAACTCTATTAAGGGTGCTATGATTTTTGAGTAGTTCTTAATAAATTATTAGCAGAATTCTATAAATCTAAGAAAAGAATAAACTTCTTTAGTGTTTATTAGTATAGGCTAAAATAGTATATCTTTTATTTTATTAAAATTAACTACTATTCTATCTCAGGATACTAAGTATCCTAAGAACTTAATTTCTTTTTTATAGAATATATATTTCTCTGTTTAAATGTATAGCTTGTGTTTTTTAAGTTTTTATAATACTCTCTTAGTATACTCAACGTGTTCTTTTAGCATTCTATTTATATATACAAGTATATTATTAAAATATACTATTATAAATACGTCTAGATATTTTCTTAGTATATAGTTAATAATTATTTAGAATGTTACTAGTGCGTTAGTAAGTCCTATTAGTATAACTAAATATTTAAATAATTTATATCTTATTTTAAATACCGTTATCTATTTATGTCCTTTAGCTATTTATATTTAATAATATCTATTTTTAATATTAAAGAGACTAAACTATTTAGCTTTTTTAAGTTTATCTATAAGTTCTAATATTAGCAGTATAGGGTAACAATTTTTAATTATTACTTTATTAAGATATTTATAGTTAATATATAACCTTAGCTTTTTATTTTTTTTTAGTATAAAGAATATTAGTAAAGTTATCTTACTTTAGTTAGTTTATATATATTCTTTTTATTAATTTTTTTATAAGAATTTCCGTAACTCCTCCTGCTGGTGTATGGGTACTTGGTATAATAATCCTAGTTTTAAATCTATTTCTTTCTTAAGCGTGATTTTATGATCTTAGTTTTAATATTCTAGTAGTTAGTTTTTTACTTCTTTAAAGAATTATTCTCTAAAAAATTTTTGATACTTATTTAGTATAATAAACGTAGTATCATGAAGTATTATTTTTTTTATTTATATTATAGCTTTTATTTATCTATAGTAGTCTTCTCTAGTTTCTATAAACTTTATTTTCTAATTAATTAGTAAGTTCTATTATGCTAGCTAGTCCTATCCTAAAATAAAATCTTTACTACTTAAATTTATAATTTTAATATAACAGTTATCTGTGTAACCTGCTACCTTAATAGTTATATTCTATATTTTAAGATTAATTAAACTTTTTTTAAATATTACTGGACTATTATCTACGCGTTTTACTTATATGGGTTTGTCTAAAACTCTAGTTAGTATCTAGTATCTTTATATTTATTTATTTAATATAAGTGTTTTATTAGCCTATTATAAGTTGCTAACTTAGTAATATAAATTATACTAGTAATAAGCTATCTAACTACTTATATAACACTTAGTAGTTCCCTTACTTCTAGATTAGATAGCTTATTAGACTTAGTAGAAGTTAATTAACTTAATAGAGAATAAGAAGAAAGTAATATAGTAAGTTAAGATTTAACAAAATAGTATTAAACTATATCACTTAAGGTGTGAATCTTAATTTTAGAGTAACTATAAAGAATTAAAAGTAATCGTGAACTGTCTGATGCCTCATACTTATAGTAGATCCTCCATACGTACATTGTATACTGGTTGGCAGTATATTAGATACTGCTAGAGGCTGCTAGAGCTACTAGAGGTTCTATCACCTCACTCTACCTCTGTCTGCTAAGCCCTTCCTTGGTCATGTGAATCACTGCTCCCAATCTGTTGGCATGGTTCCATATCTCTGTCCTCGCTTCTTGGCTCGCGCCTTAGCCTATGCCAATACGTCCTGTGCCCACTTACAGTTCTTCCTTTCAAGCTCAAACATACGTTTCCATTCTAGAGCTTCATTAGCCGTTGTTGCCAGTTCCTTCAGCTCCTCAGGTGCAGTTGCCTTACTATTACCGTCCGTAACATAGCCCTACTGTTTATAAGTGCTAGTATCTAGTTATTATTAATATATATATTTATATATAGCTTGTTTTCGTTTTTCCTTTAGTTTAGTTATGTATATATAAGCGTTATATTTTTTTTAATTTTTAGTTCTTAGCTTTCTAGTAGCTTAGTTATAGCTTACTAGTTTTCTAGTTTTTTATTTATAGCTAACTCCTAAGTAGTAGTCGTTTCTTTAGTGTTTTCTTTTTAGATTTATAGATTAGATATTTCTAGAGTTAGCATGCTTTCTTATTAAGTATTTTATATATATTTCTAGTTTATTCTCTATAATCCTAGCATTTCTATCTTAAAAAACATTCTTAATATGTGAGTTTCTTATGTGATTTTGTGGCTAATTATTCTTCTTAATAGTATTTAGTTTTATATAGTTAGTATTCTAGCTAGCATTCATCCCATAATAGCTGTTTATATTTATTTGAATTTAAATCCTATAATTCATCTTCTAAGTCCGTGTAAACTAGTTCTTATTATAAGTTAAGTTTTTTTTTATTTACTAGTTATTATAATATTTTTTTTATTTTAGATTCTTTAATATGTACTATGTGTTTATTCTATTTATAGTCTATTTCTATATAGTCTAATACTATATATATCTAGTATTCTTTCTTTATTATTCTATTAGTAGTGTTGTTGTCTTGTATTTATAAAATTAGTAAAATAGCTATTTTCTTTTTTTTATTCTAATTCTATTCTAGTTCTGGATGTCTAACAGGGTGATAATATATTATATTAGTTATAACTAGTATAGGTATTTATTTATAGATCTTGTTTATCTATATAGCTAGTTCTTATCTGCTTAGTTCTTTATACTATTTATTTTCTACTAACTATAATACTTATTAGTATTTATATATCCTATTTTTTAAGATAACTTTCTAGTGTTTAGTAATATAGTATTTCCCTATATAATACTTTAATTTATATATTTAATAGTATTCCTAGCGTACGTGCTGTATAATTATTATAGATATTAGCTTCTAATTTTCTATTATCTTTTAATTTTTTTTCTACCTGAATTTCTAATCTTTCTTGTAGAATAGTCTATTTTCTTATTTTATAATCTCATAAAACCTTTATGTCTTCTTCTTAGTTTCTGTATTATATTATTAAACTACTGTTTTTTATATTATAATAATTATATTACTAAATTATCCTACTAGATGATTCTTAACTTGCTAATATAAAATTTTATATTCTTATCTAAGATATATATAGCTTTCATATATCTAGTATTATTCTTTTTAGATTTTTTTTATAATTATTTCTTTTATTACCGTGTTTCTTGCCTGTTCTACTTAGACTATAATAATTTTAATTTCTTTAAGTGTCTTAGTCTAAACATAAGCTTTCTTAATATCTAATTATTATTATTTATAATTCTTAATAAAGTGTTTTTGTTTTCTATATTTTAAGCAGGCCTTATGTGTATAGTGTTTTATTTATTTCTTAACTTACTTTCCTTATTCTTTTCTAATAAATATCTATTTAATATTAATGTTTATTTTGTTATAGGTTTAGTTATCTTTTCTGTTTTTTTTAAATATATAGATTATTAGTCTCCTGCGTACCTTTTTCTTCTACTTTTATTAATACTAGTAATTATTAATAGTTACTACTTATTTAATGATTTTTAGTAAGGTACTTAGCTATTTTCCTCTAGAAATCTTATCTTTAATTCTATTCTTTAGTTCTTTATAGTATATTATAACTAATAGTTAGTCTACTTAATTAAGTTGTAATTGGATTTATTTAAATTCTATTATATAGTTAGCTGCTAATGTTTATTACTTAAGCTACTAAAGTTTTTAAATTATCTCTATTTTTTTATTAATTTCTCTAAAGATAATAATTATCTCTTGTTTAAAATATTTATAATTCTTAAAGGCTTATTATATATTACTATTACAGTTAGCTAATTCTGCTACTCCTAAATTAAAATCTCTATTAGCTAAATAGTTTCTTATTAAAGGTTTAAATTATTATATAGTTTTACCTATTATGTTTATACTAGCTACCAGAATCTAATCCTAATTAATTAGAAATAATTTTTAATTAAAATAATAGTATAGATCTATTGCTGCTATAAAGGTTTTAAGTTTATTTTAATTATTATTAAATTTTTTAAAGAACTGTATCTTCGCTATTTTCCTTCTTTAATTTATTTTAATTTATTATTATAGGTTTATTAAGGCGTTACGTAACTCTATAATAGCTATTTTTTATTTTTAAATAATCTATTATATACTCTTAGTTTCTTTAAATATATTTTTAGTTATAGATAAAGATTCTGCTATAACTTCCTTCTTACTATTACTTTCTTCTAATAAGTATAGTTCTTATTTATTTTTGTAATAAGTTATTATAGACTTTTAATAATTAGTTATTAAAATCCACCTAATAGCTTTTTTTACTTTTTTAAGATGGTAGTTATAATATTATAAGTTACTAACTTACTAATATAAATTATACTAGTAATAAGCCGTTTAACTGATTATTATAATAGTTAATTAGTTTCCTTACTTCCAGATTAAATAGCTTATTAAACTTAGTAGAAGTTAGTTAACTTAGTAAAAATAAAAAGAAATAATATAGTAAGTTAAGATTTAACAGAATAGTATTAAACTATTTTACTTAAGATATGAATCTTAATTTTAGAGTAACTATAAAGAATTAAAAGTAATTATAAACTATCTAATGCTTTATACTTATAGTAGATTCTTTATATATATATTATATACTACCTAGCTATATATTAAATACTGCTAGAGACTACTAGAGGCTACTAAAAATACTTAAGACTTTATTATTTTACTCTTTCTTTTTTTACTAAGCTTTATCCTATTATATAAGTAGATACTTTGTATTTGTTTATATAGTTCTATATTTTTATTCTTATTTTTTAGTCTATGTTTTAGTTTATACTAATATGTCCTATACCTACTTATAGTTCTTTTTTTTAAGCTTAAATATACATTTCTATTTTAAAGCTTTATTAGCTATTATTACTAGTTTCTTTAGCTTTTTAAATATAGTTATTTTTTTATTACCGTCTGTAACAGAAAGCTATTCTATTATAAGTATAAAATAATAAATATAAATACCTAATAGATTTTCTATCTCATAAACTAATAATTACTAAGTTAAATTATGATATTTATAATAAGAAATTATTAGTAATAGTTTAAGTATTTAAAAAATAGAAATATTACTTAGAAGGAGCTAAGTACTAGATTATTATATATTTAAACTATAAAAACCTAACAGTATTTATAATAATTAAGAAGCTAAATTAATAATAAGTTAGATAATAAAAACTAGTTTCTACTTTTAACTTTTAAATACTTTATAAATTAGGAAAAGAAAATATAGTGGCTGATATACTTAGTTAATAAGCAGACCACATAAAAAATATACTAGAAATTTATAATATAATACTTAGATAAAGACTAGATAGATCTCTAGAAAGCTTATAGATAAATATTAAGACAATAGTTATTATCAAAAACACCTAGAAAAAATAAATAAAGGATTTTAATAAAGGGTAACTATAATAGAATCTAGATTAAAAAATAATTTATATACTAAATATATTATAAACTAAACTTATTAAGAACCAGCACTCAGCTGAATTGGATAAATATTAAGAAATTAAAAAAACTATAAAATACATTAACAGGTATTTTTAGATTCCTAGAGTATAAAAAAAGATTAAAATTATTCTTTTAAAATGCATTAAGTGCAAAAAGAATAAAGCATTAAAATATAAAAAATATAGACTTATAAAATTAATTCCTTTACTAGACCTATTATAAGAATTAGTTATAATAGACTTTATTACAGGAATACTAACAACAACCACCTTTTAAGGCTAATAGTATAATATGATATTAGTTATAGTAAACTAACTTATAAAATACACATACTTTAAACTAACATATATAGAAGTTAAAGCGGACGAATTAGTAATTATACTTATTAAATTACTAATAGTATAATATAGATTACTATAAGAATTTATTACAAACAGAGAGATAAATTATTTATATTAATATTCTAGAAAATGTTTATAAGAAAGCTAGAGACTAAATACCACCTCTTAACAGCATTTCACCTATAAATAGATAAACAAATAGAATAGATAAATCAGACATTAGAATAATATCTATAAATATACGTTAATAAATAATAAGATAATTAGATTAACTTACTACTAATAGCTGAGTTTATATACAACTCTATAAAATCATTAACAACAGGAAAATTACTATTCTTTACAAACTATAGTTATAAGCCTACGGCTTATTAAGAACTATAAAAACTAAATAAAATATCAGAAGCAGTAAGAATAAGAGTTAAGGGACTATAATAATTATACTAGGAAATTATATAAAGAATTACCTAGAAAGGAGTCCTCAACAAACAATAGAAAGACATATTCAAAATTAAGGGACTAATTTTTAAGGAAGGGGATAAGGTTTTCCTACTATAAAAAAATCTAGAAATAAAACAACCATTAAAAAAACTAGATCACATTAAATTAGGACTATTTAAGGTTAAAAGATAAATAGGACCTGTAAATTACGAACTATAATTACCTAAGGACACGAGAATTTACCTAGTTTTTCATATTTCAAGATTAGAACCAGCACCACAAAATGCTAAACTATAGACAAGACTTAAACTTAAAGAAGACACGGCTGAGTATGAAGTTCAACAGATTTTAGACCACCAGCAGTTTAGACGTTAGTGGAAATACCTGGTTAGATAAAAAGAGTACGGACCTGAAGATAATACGTGGGAGCCAGTTAGGAACTTGAAGAACAGTTTAGAGCTAATTAACTAGTACCATTAGATGAGCCGGTAAACGCCTGCTCTAAGGACGCATCCAGTGAATAGAGAGAATAAAGGATATTCCACTTGAAACCTGAGAAAGAGAACAAACCGACGTCAGACACTGCGGGTTGCGGTGTGTAAGTTTCTTGGCCCTAAAAACAAGCCTCTTCCTCTTTAAGGGCTTGGACTTCATGAATTAAAGCTATCTCCCGGTTAAACATTTCCTTCTCTTTTGAATTCACTTATGCAAGTTCACGACGAAGTCGTAACTCATGGGCACGGAGTTCAGAACGCTGATCCTTAATGGAATTAAGTTAATAACAAAGCTTTACTTTATCACGATTAAGGCAATTCTATTCTAATTGTGATATGATTAGGTCACATTTCACGTTGCGATCAGCGCAGGCTGAATAGCGGCCAGAACTTAGGTTCACAAGGCAGTCATCACCTTAACGGGAACAATTCAAGCAGGGTGTTAGTATGTGACGGGGTTTGCTATAGATCCAAGAAGCTAGGCGGCGAGCACGTATTAGAGACGACTTAGAACGTGTCATCGTTAGGAAGCTGGGCAGGAAAGAAAGGAAGTTGAGGGTCTTACAGCCTAGAACACAGGGCGGAAGACCTGCTGCCTTTATACTGCTTATAGAAGGAAGAAACTATCTTCTAAGACGAAGACTTAAAAGAAGGGGATAGTGTTACGGACGGTAACAGGACGACTAATGATTCGGTCGAAAAGGCAACTGCACCTAAAAAGCTAAGGGAACTGGCAGCAACGGCTAATAAAGCTCTAGAATGGAAACGTATGTTTGAGCTGGAAAGGAAGAATTGTAAGCGAGCACGGGACACACTGGCACAGGCTAAGATGCGGGCCAAGAAGTAAGAATAAAGATATGGAATTATGTGAACGGATCTAGAGCATCTACCCACATGATTAGGTAGGGCTTAGTAGATAGAGGAAGAGTAAGATAACAGAACCTCTAGCAGCTCTAGCAGCCTCTAGTAGTATCTAATATACTGCCAACTGGTATACAATATACGCACGGAGGATTTACTATAAGTATGAGGCATCAGACAGCTCATGGTTACTTTTAATTCTTTATAGTTACTCTAAAATTAAAATTCACACTTTAAGTAAAATAGTTTAATACTGTAATGGGCTAGAGCCTAGGATGGTTGACTAAGACGGTTATCTCAGCTTTGACTCCGTGCGTAACCACGTGACCTTAGCGACTTGGCAGGGGTTAACTATCAAGTCTCTGTAGCGTACGTAGTTGACTCTTTATTAAATCCACTCTATTTCACCTAATTGCCATCATTGGCCTGGACCCTTATATTTGGATTTAATTAACCCTATTTTTCGCAGAGGCCAAGAGGCCTTTAGCAGTACGATCGACCTTATGGAAGAGTGAGAGGCTCTCCAGCATTAGGGAAGCACTATCCAGCAGTACACCAAGCATTAATGGACGCTAACGACCACTCGGTATCTGCACTAATGGCCCGAGCAACGAACCTGCTTGACGTAGGATATAATAACGAATAGATCAGCCGTGAACTACGCCGGTCGCTTGCTTTACAAGGGTTGGAAGTCCCAGCCGTTGAAGCAGTGATGAGCTAGGTAGAGGTTGAACTTAACGACCATTCTACTTAGCGTGATAAAGGGAAAGCTCTATCCCCAGCTAATAGAGCCAGCAACAGCACCTCACTCGGGGAGATTATAAACGTGTTATGAGTGATGTCTAAGAGGCTGACTGCACTAGAAGGTTGCGATTCCCTATTAAGGCTACCCTCACGGGTCCCAGTGATGACACCAGTAACTCCCTTCATGCTAACGCCACAACCAGCAATTGAACTAGTAGTCAAACTATTCAATTTCCCTGAACCCCCTATGTTTGATGGCACACGGTCTCTTTACCCTACGTTCAAGCATTAAGCTAAGGCCAAGTTATGATTTGATGAATACCATATGGGCGGTGAGGAAGGACAGATGGACTATCTCTTTCAGCGTTTGAAGGGACGAGCAGCATAAACCGTCCTTTCATGGCTCTCCAATTAAAGAAACAATGCCACCCTTAAAGCAATGTGGGCGTTTATGGACTCCTAGTTTGAAGACTAGTACTAAAGGCAAAAGTCTCTAGACAAGCTGCAAAGCATGAAACAGAAGAAGAAGTTAGTAAGAAAGTACCACATGGAGTTCAATAAGGAGCTGCTGCTAGTAGGAAGTGATCGGCTAAACGAAGACATAAAGAAGAGTATGTTTACCTAGGGATTGGATAGAGAGCTCCAGAAGCACATTGCAGCCCTTTTAGTAACGTTAAGCTTCAAAGAGTACACTCAGGAAGTAATTCGTGTCAGCAACAACCTTATACAGATTATATTAAGTAACTGTAGGACTGCTATGGCTATCTATACAATGCTGTCCATACTAACACTTAAACTAATGGATTGGAAAGCAACACCCACGCATGCAGGGGCAGCGAAACCACAGGACAACTAATCTAGGACACTCTAGGTAAGCTAAAAGGAATTTAACCGGTGCTGTAAGTAAGGTCTTTGTTATCAATACAGTTCTCCCGGCCATATAAAGAATGAGTGTAAACATGTAAGAGTAAATTAGTTACGCCCAGCCACTACAGCATTAGCAAAGGCTAGATAAATAGACGCTAACGAAAGAGACAAAGAAGACGGAGATAAAGAAGAAGAAGAAGTGTTGGGAAAAGAATAGCTCTTGTTCACCGTCACGAGCAGGGGCCCTCAGCCGAAATGGGTAAGATAGTATTGTAAAGAGAATAGCGGAAGTTCTAAAATACACATATGGATATAGACTTTATTACTATACACTTATTAATCAACCAGACGAATATCGCATACATAATGATTAATACTAAGTGTTTATGCTATGGTCTTGTAAGCTCTGCTTTTGCTGCTAAAGCCTGTTTAGCACGTATCGACATAGCCCTGCGGGGGGTCGTTGGAGTATATGGGAAACCTAGAAGGGTTACCCAGGTTATATAAATTAACCTTAATGTTAAAGGATATATTAAATAAGCCTATGTATATGTTATTGATAATGTGCTCAGGTTTGATCTTATCTTAGGCAGGCTTTAGATAAACTAAAATAATGTTATAATCGCGCCAGCAAAGAAATCGTTTTACATTCATGCTTTAGGAATAAGAGTTTATAGTAAGAAAGGGAAGAAACTGTGCTAGTAGGAGCTAATAGAGATCAGCGCAGCTGCTTTTTTAATGTGGATAGATAGGTTAAAAAGAAAAAATGAAATACGCATCTTTACAGTATCGCTGGTAGACATTTAAAAGGCCTTAGTATTTAAACTAAAGCTGGATCCTAGAACACTACTTTCTAAGGTTTATTAGAAGTACCTAAAGCTGTTTTTAGAGAAGGAAGTAGATAAGCTCCCACTACTATAAGGTCCTAGAATAGACTATTATATTAAATTTAAAAAGATTAATGGGAAGGACCCTGAGGTCCTATAGGGACTACTGTATAATATATTAAGAGAGGAATTACTAGTACTATAAAAAGAGTTAATACTGCTACTAGAGAAAGGCTTTATTTATGTAAGTAACTTCTTAACTATAGCTCTAGTACTATTTATATATAAGTTTAGTAAAGGTCTTTATTTTTATATTAACTACTACGTACTTAATAAAATCTCTAAGAAGAATAGATACTCTCTTCCTCTAATCTATAAGATACTTAGCTAGATTAGTAAAGTAAGGTAGTATATTAAGCTCAACGTTTTAGCAGCCTTTTATAAGATTTATATTATAAAAGGAAACGAATAGCTAACGGCCTTTTATATAAGATTTAAACTCTTTAAATAGCTGGTTATACCTTTTAGACTAGCAGGAGCCTTTAGTATGTTTTAGCGGTATATAAACTAGACCCTATAGAAGTATCTTAACGAGTTCTGTTTAGCCTTTTTTAATAATATACTTATCTATTTTTTAGGCTTACTAGAAGAGTATTGCTGGTAGATTAACTTAGTACTAGAGAAACTTAGCACCGCAGGTTTATATCTAGATATTAAGAAATACAAATTCAAAACCAAGAGCACGAAATATCTAGAGTTTATTATTAAAGTAAAGTAAGAAATTTGAATGGATTCTATTAAGATAAAAGTAATTACTAAGTAGCAGCCTCTAATAACTATAAGAGAAGTTAGAAGTTTTCTTAAATTCGCTAATTTCTATTATTAGTTTATTAAGTCTTTTTTAGAAATTACTGTCCTACTTATAAGACTTATAAGTAACGTATTGTTCTAATAGACTAATAAAAAGCAGACAGCATTTAATAAACTAAAGGAGATCTTTATATTAGAACTAATACTAGCCTAATTTAATTCTAATTATAAGACTGTCTTAAAAGCTGACTCTTTAGGTTATATAACTAAAGAAGTTCTTTCATAATACGGTGATAATAGCATGCTGTGTTTATATATATACTTTTTAAAAAAGAATATATTTATAAAGTATAATTACAAGATACACGATAAAGAACTCCTTGTAATTATTTATTATCTAGAGGCATGAGATGCTGAATTACGGTCTATTAAAAAATTCTAGGTTATTACTAATTATAAGAACCTTAAGTACTTTATAAGGCCTTAAAAATTAAGCGAAAGATACACGCGCTAGCAGTTATTCCTTAGCTAATATAATATAGAGATTTAATATAGGCTAGGAAAAGAAAATATATAAGCTAATATACTATCAAGACACGAATAGAATTATCTAAGTAGAGAAGATAATAAAAGGCTAAAGAGCTATATAATTTAGCTATTAAAGCTAATAGTCACATATTAGAAAAAAGAGCTTAAATTAAATAATAATAGACAAGTAGTATAGGCCTTCTCTACTTAAATTAGTCTTTTAATAATTATAGGAGATAACATAACTGAAGTCTAGAAGTCTTATATCTAAGAGTCTTATAATAAGCTTAAATAAAGATAGTATGATATAGTACTAGATAATAAAGTATACGCAAGAGTAGTATAGACCCTTTGTAATTAGAAATAGAGATTTTTTCTAGAACTTAAACTAAAAGTTTCGCTAGCTGAGTACACGATTGATGAAGATAAAACCCTTTATTATTAGAATAGAAAATAAGTGCCTAACTTAGAGCTATTAAGAACATTAATTATTTACTAGATTTATTTATTATAAGTGATAGAACACCCAGGACGGCAGAGCACCTATTTAATATTAATAAGAGATTACTTTTAGCTAGAGATATTAAACTACGTATAGTATTATATTTAAAACTATAATGTTTATAGCTATATAAAGTTATAAAGAGATTACTAGCAAGAGCTATTACGCCTATTACCTATTTCTAATCATATTTAGAAGAAGATTTTAATGGATTTTGTAACCAGATTACTAGAAAGCAACAGCTATATAGTTTTATTAGTAATTATTAATAGGCTAAGTAAAAACATAACTCTCTACTCTCTTTTAAATATAAATATTAAAATAGTAATATAGGCTTTTATCTGTAAGATTATTGCTTACTATTAGATTTCTAATACTATAGTATTTAATTACAGCAGCTAATTTATTAGCGAGTTCTAGACTAAGCTTTATAAAATCCTAAGAATTAAAAGGCAATTATTAATAGTGTTTTATCTATAAATAAATAGTTTAATAAAAAGAATAAATAGTATAGTTAAGGCCTATCTTTAAGTATTTATTATGTGGGATTAAGTAAATTAGGCGAAGCTCTACTTAATAGCTAAAATTATAGTAAAAAGAAAAAACACTACCTTAATAGGAATAAGCTTATTCTTTTTCTAGTATAGATATAATATAGAACTACTGTAAGTAGATATTAAAACTAGGTGTAATATAACAGCTTAAGACCTAAAAGCTAGCGCTAAAGAAATTATAGGAAAGTTAAAGAAGTATATTAACTTAGCACAAGTAACTATAGCTAAAGCATAGTAAAAGTAAAAAAGATAAGTAAACTAATATTAAAATAAAGCCTTATAACTGCGTGTTAGAAATAAGATATAGCTAAAGCTTAGTAACTAACTCTCTATTAGATAAAGAAATAAAAAGCTAGACTAAAAGAATGCTAAATATACTATAGAAAATATAATTAGCTTATACACTATAAAGCTAAATATGCCCCTAGGGCTAAACCTAACGTTTTATATAAATAAACTATAGCTAGTAAGTAATAACTTATTACTAAGCTAGCCTATAAATAACTTTTAGCTATTATTAATCTAAATAGATAACTATAAAGAGCATATAGTGCAGGATATTATTATTAAGATATAAATAAGATAAGAACAAGGCCACTAGCTATAATATAAAGTAAAATAAAAAGACTATATATTAATAACTATAGAGCTAGTAAGCTAGCTAGAAGATATAATAATATTAAATTATTAAAAGGAGTATACAGTGTCTCTATAAAAAGACAGATATAAATTTCTATTAGTAAACTATTAATAAGAGCTTTAGAAAAAGCTATAGTAAATAGAATCTAAAATAGGCCTATAAGAGCCTTTAAGTAAATAATTCACCAGAAAGCCCCTACCTAGTCTATAAAAAGAGGGGTAATATAATAGGCTAGAGCTTAAAATAGTTAATTAAAATAGTTATCTTAGCTTTAACTCCGTGCGTAACCACGTGACTTTAGTAACTTAATAAGAGTTAACTATTAAGTCTCTATAGTATATATAGTTAACTTTTTATTAAATTTACTTTATTTTACTTAATTATTATTATTGGCCTGGACCCTTACAAATACTATCTTATTAAACTTTAACTTATTATATTACTTTTTTCTATTTTGACTAAGCTAAATCTCTTATTTATTAAGTCTAATAAACTATCCGATCTAAAAATAAGGGAACTAATTAACGTTATATAATTAGTTAAATAACTAGTTACCAGTCTAATATTACGTTAGTAAGTTAGTAACTTATAATAGTTAACTAATTATAATAATAATATATAACAAGCCTTTAAGAATTATAAATGTTTTAAATAGGAAATAATTATTGTCTTTAGAAAAATTAACAAAAAAATAGAAATAATCTAAAAACTTTAATAACTTAAGTAATAGATATTAGTAGCTAATTATACTACAGAATTTAAGTAAATTTAATTACAACTTAATTAGGTAAACTAACTATTAGTTATAATATACTATAAAGAACTAAAAAATAGAATTAAGGATAAAATTTCTAAAGGAAAATAGTTAAGTATCTTACTAAAAATTATTAAATAAGTAGTAACTATTAATAATTACTAGTACTAATAAAAATAAAAGAAAAAAATATATAGGAGATTAATAATTTATATATCTAAAAAAAATAGAAAGAACAACTAAACCTATAATAAAATAGATATTAATATTAAACAGATATTTATTAAAAAGAGGTAAGGAAAGTAAGCTAAGAAATAAATAAAACACTATATATATAAAGCTTATCTAGAATATAAAAAATAAAGATACTTTGTTAAGGATTATAAATAATAATAGTTAGATATTAAAAAGGCTTACGTTTAAACTAAGGTGCTAAAGAAAATTAAAATAGCTATAATTTAAATAAAATAAATATAAAATATAATAATTATCACGTCGGCATGGTGTGCAGAACCTAACTAATTTATTAACAAAAATAACTAAACTAAAGACTTAGTTATTTAAGTAATAAGGCTTATATATATTAATAAAGCTGGCTAACGTGTCCTATATGTGATTCTATATATAATTCTATATATACCTATATATAATCTTATATGTAATTCTATATATATCTATATATACCATCACAATAACATAAAAGACTATTATATAATAAATCTAGAAAGAATAATATTAAATCTACAGGAGTTATATATATCTTAAATAAGAATATAAAATATTATATTAGTAAGTTAAAAATTATCTAGCGGGATAATCTAATAATATAATTACTATAATATAAGGAGCGGTAGTTTAATAACATAATACTAAAACTAAAAAGAAAATATAATAATTTTATAAGATTATAGAATAGAAAAGCGGACTTTTTTAGAAAGAAAACTAAAAATTTAAATAAAAAAAAACCCTAAAATAAAAGAAGGAAAAAAACTTATGTCTATAATAATTATACAGTAGGTATACTAAGAATATTATTAAATATATAAATTAGAATATTATTAAGGTAAATACTATATTACTAAATACTAAGAAGTTATTTTAAAAGATAGGATATATAAATATTAATAAGTACTATAATCAGCAGGAAATAAGTAGTATAAAAAACTAAATAAATAAAAACTAGTTATATAAATAAATACTTATACTAGCTATAATTAATATAACATACTACTACCCTATCAGACATCTAGAATTAGGATAGAATTAGAAAAAAAAAATAAAGAAATTTTTTTATTAACTCTATAGGTACAAGACAATAACGCTGTAGATAAAATAATAAAACAGAAATACTAAATATACATAACACTAAATTATATAAGAGTAGACTATAAATAGAATAAACATACTATATATATTAAGAGACTAAGGATGAAAAGGGTACTATAATAATTAACTATTGTATTTCATAAGTGAGCTGCGCACCCAAGCGAGCTGCGCACCCTACCAAGTTTCTATAACTTTACAATCCAATAACTTTACAACGCTAGCAGCTATCACAATAATATTTTGCTACTAGATAGTTAACCTATTCCTCAGCCTTCTTACATGTTCTTGAGTTATGCCCAGTTTCGCCGCAGCATTTACAGTGCTTTTGCTGTGGCGCGTCTACTCTAGCACGCTTCCTACTCTGGCACTCTTCACCCTCAATCTGCGCATCAACATTAGCTTGAGCAATTAGCTCTAAGCCCTCTGCTCTTGTTAATGTTCCTTGCTTCTGAATTCGCTTCTTTTTGCGCTTTCTGCGTTGTGTTGCAGCTTCATTTGCCTTTTGAAGGCTGGTGACTTGCGAGCGCAGTAGCACTGCTGAATGCATCATCTGCTCAGCACCCTTAGCAAGCTGACCTAGCGACTCAATAATCGAACTAGGTGAACTATCTTGATGCTTTTGAATCCGCTCTCGAACTAGAGCCGTCTGAGAGCCTAGTTCAGCAGCATTACTGGGTGTTTTTGACTGCCAGGGGAGGTCCTCTTCAGCAGGTGGCGACGGCGTTCGAAGCTGAATATCAAGGTTTGAAAGCACCACATCTGGGTTATATGGGACTAAGCCAGCAGCTTGAAAGCCTGCACGGATGTTGCTTTCCGTCATTGAGCTCTGATAGGCTACGCTGAACGCTGGTAGGAACTCAAGCTTGGTGATGTGGCCAATGTAGTTGCGCATGAGATCCTCAATCTGCCGCCCATATGCCTGCTTCAGAGGCCCAAAACAGCCTACATCAAGTGGCTGAAGCAGATGCGACGAATGCGATGGCATACAGAGCGTGATAATATTCTTTTCCTTGCAAAGCTGCTGAAATTCGAGCGAGTCGTGGCTCTCATGGCCGTCGATGACTAGCAGGCGACGTACGCCTACTGTACGGTCCTTTGTATGCTTGTCAAAGTGCTGCAGCCACTTAACACCAAGCTTATTGGTCGTCCAGCCATTCTCACTCAGTGAGATAGGCCAATCTAGTGGTATGGCGTCGTCTTGATACCAGGCAGAGAGGTGGTGCTTCCCTGCAAAGATGATGAATGGCGGAATTGCCCATCCTTGGGCATTAACACCCTGGATTACTGTAACCCATTCGCGATTACCCGGCTGTACAGCCTTTGGCTGATGGCGCCTTTCAGAGCCTGTAACAACTTTGCTAGTTGAAATAACGCCTATCTGAAAGCCAGTCTCGTTAAAGTTGTAGATGTCTTCTTCAGCAATACCGTGCTTCTCAATCGTACGCTGTACAAGGTCAAACCAAGGCTTAATAATCGCAGGATCCTCACACAGAGCTCTTTGGTAGTCGTACTTTTGATTATAGACCATTTTGACCTCAGGAGTCCGGTTGACGAAGTTCTCTGGCCAGTTCTTGCCAACATGGCTAGTAGAGCGTGCAGCGAGCAGTTGGTTGGCCATATCTCTCACAATAAGAAGCCTAGGCGGAAACCCACGCGAATCTAGGTCGAGAATATGTTCAACAATAACATATTCCTCTAGATTAGTGAGCTTCTTTGAATTGGGTTCACAATCGCGTCGTGAAGGAACTCCAGCAAGTCGCGACCTAAGCGTAGATTCAGGGACGTCGTAGACTGCTGCAGCCTCTCGCGCGCTTTCAAATTGGTGTCTTTTGATAGCTAAGATAGCAAGGGCTATCCTGCCTTCTTGGTGGATCGATTGAACGTTGTTTGGTTGATGCATCGCGCTGGAAGGTTGGTAGGTTGCATTCTCTTGGCAAGGTGCGCAGCTCGCTTGGGTGCGCAGCTCGCTTATGGAATATGATAATAAAAAAAAATTAATTTATAATAAGAACTAGTTTATATGGATTTAGAAAATAAACTACAGAATCTAAACTTAGACTAGTATAAATAATTATTATGGGATAAGTATTAAATAGAATATTAATTATATTAAGCTAAATACTATTAAGAAGAATAGTTAGCTACAAAATCACATAAGAAACTCACACATTAAGAATGTTTCTTAAGGTAGAAATACTAGGACTATAAAAAATAAGCTAAAAATATATATAAAATACTTAATAAAGAAGTATGCTAACTCTAGAAATATCTAATTTATAAACCTAAAGAAAAAACACTAAAAAAGCAACTGCTACTTAAGAGTTAACTATAACTAAAAAACTAGAAAACTAGTAGACTATAACTAAGCTACTAAAGAGCTAAGAACTAATAATTAGAAGAAATATATTAATTATATACATATAACTAAACTAAAGAAAATATGAAAACAAGTTATATATAAATATATATATTAATAGTAATTAGATACTAGCACTTATAGATAGTAAAGCTAACAAAACACTTATATTAAATAAATAAATATAAAGATACTAGATACTAATTAGAGTTTTAGATAAACCTATATAAGTAAAATACATAAACAATAGTCTAATAATATTTAGAAAAAATCTAATTAATTTTAAAATATAGAATATAACTATTTAGACAGCAGGTTACCGGGATAACTGCTGTATTAAAATTATAAATCTAAGTAGTAAAAATTTTATCTTAAGATAGGACTAGCTAACATGATAGAACCTAACTATTAATTAGAAAAAAAAAACTATAGGAATCAGAAGTGACTACTATAAATAGTAATAATAAGTTATAATATAAATAAAAAAAATAATACTTCACAACACTACGTTTATTATGCTAAAAGAAATTTAAAAGAAATTTAAAGAATAGTTCTTTAAAGAAGCTAAAAACTAATTATTAGAATACTAGAAATAGGACTATAAAATCACGCTTAGGGAAGAAATAAATTTAAAACTAAAACTATTATACTAGCTATCTATTAATTAACAAGAGAAGTTACGATAGTATCTAAATAATAATCTAAAAAAAAAAAATTATTTAAATAAGTAAAAGTAAAATAGCGTTACCAACACTCTTTATACTAAAAAAAAAATTATAAATTATAATTATGTATTAATTATAAATACCTTAATAAAGCTATAATAAAGAATTATTACTTAATACTACTAATATTAAAACTTATAAATAAACTTAGAGGAGCTAAATAGTTCAGTCTCTTTAATATTAAAAATAAATACTATTATATACAAATAGCCAAAAAACACGAGTGGATAATAGTATTTAAAATAAGATATAAACTATTTAAATACTTAGTTATACTATTTAAACTTACTAATACACTAGTAATATTCTAGATAATTATTAACTATATACTAAGAGAGTATCTAGATATATTTATAATAATATATTTTAATAATATACTCATATACACAAATGGAACGCTAGAGGAATATATTAAGTATATTAAAAAAATATTATAGAAGCTTAAGAAACACAATCTATATATTTAAATAGAAATTAAATTCTTAAGATACTTAGTATCCTGAAATGGAATAGCAGTTAACCTAGATAAAGCTAAAAATATTCTATCTTAGCTAATACTAATAAATATAAAAAAAGTTTATTCTTTCCTTAGATTTATAGATTTCTGCTGATAATTTATTAAGGACTACTTAAAAATTATAGTATTTTTAATAGAATTACTTAAGAAAGATTAATAATTTAAGTAGGAATACCACAAAGAAAATACTTTTAAAATACTAAAGAAAATGTTCTAATAACTACTAATATTAAAAATATTTAATTTATGACTTTAAATAGAGATATATATAGACGTATTAGACAGATCTACTAGAGCTATTCTATTATAAGTATAGAATAATAAATAAAAATACTTAATAGACTTTTTATCTTACAAGCTTATAACTACTAAGTTAAATAATAATATTTATAATAAAAAATTATTAGTGATAGTTTAAGCATTTGAAAAATAAAAATATTACTTAGAAGAAGCTAAGTACTAGATTATTATATATTTAGATTATAAGAATCTAACAGCGTTTATAATAACTAAGAAGTTAAATTAATAATAAGTTAAATAATAAGAACTAGTTTCAACCTTTAACTTTTAAATACTTTATAAATTAGAAAAAGAAAATATAGTAGCTGACACATTTAGTTAATAAGCAGACTATATAAAGGATATACTAGAAATTTATAATATAATACTTAAATAAAGATAAGACGGATCTCTAGGAAGCTTATAGCTAGATATTAAGACAATAATTATTATTAAAAACACCTAAGAAAAACAAATAAAGGATTTTAATAATAGATAATTATAATAAAATCTAGATCAGGGAACGATTTATGTATTAGATATATTATAGACTAAACTTATTAAAAACTAATACTCAGCTAAAATACACAGACATTAAGGAATTAAAAAAACTATAGAATAAATCAACAGACACTTTTAGATTCCTGGAATATAAAAAAAGGTTAGAACTATTCTTTTAGAATATATTAAGTACAAAAAGAATAAAGCATTAAGATATAAGAAATATAGATTTATATAACTAATTTCTTTACCAGACCTACTATAGGAATTAGTTATAATAAACTTTATTATAAAAATACCAACAACAACCACCTTTCAAGGCTAATGGTATGATATGATACTAGTTATAATAAACTAACTTATAAAGTACGTATACTTTAAACCAACACACACGGAAATCAAAGCAGATGAATTAGTAATATTATTAATTAAGCTATTAATAGCATAATATAAATTACCATAAGAATTTATCACAGATAGAAATAAATTGTTTATATTAATATTCTAGAAAATGTTTGTAGGGAAGCTAGGGGCTGAATACTGCCTCTTAACAGCATTTTACCTATAAACAGACAGACAAAGAGAACGGATAAATCAAACATTAGAATAATATCTACGAATGTACGTTAATGAATAATAAGATAATTAGATTAACCTACTATTAATAGCTAAGTTTATATACAATTCTGTAAAGTTATTAACTACTAAAAGATTACTATTCTTTATAAATTATAGTTATGAGCCTACGGCTTATCGAGAACCACGAAAATTAGATAAAATATCAGAATTAGTAAGGATGAAAGTTGAAAAGTTATAATAACTTTATTAAGAAATAGTAGGAAAGATTACTTAGAAAGGAGGCCTCAGCAAGCAATAAAAAGACAAATTTAAAATTAAGGGACTAATCTTTAAGGAGGGAGATAAGATTTTCCTACTATGAAAAAATTTAGAAATAAAACAACCATTAAAAAAACTGGATCACATTAAATTAGGACTATTTAAGGTTAGATGATAAATAGGACCTGTGAATTACGAACTATAACTACCTAAGGACATAAGGATTCACCTAGTTTTTCATATTTCAAGATTGGAACCAGCACCACAAAACGCTAAACTATAGTCAAAACTCAAACTTAAGGAAGACACTACCGAGTATGAGGTTTAATAAATTTTGGACTACTAACAGTTTGGGCGTTAGTGGAAGTATTTGGTTAGATAAAAGAACTACGGACCTAAAGACGACACGTGGGAGCCAGTTAGGAACTTGAAGAATAGTTTAGAGCTAATTAACTAGTACTATCGGACAGAACAGCAAACGCTTGCTCTAAGGCCGTATCCAATAAATATAGAGAATGTAAGACGTTCTACTTAAAACTAGAGAAGAAAGACAAAGCGACACTAGACGCTGCAGGTAGCAGTATGCCAGATTGATTCTGACGGTTTTACTCTTCCTCCTTCATCACACGAACTTCGTCAATTGAGGCAAGCTCACGCTGGAACATCTCCTTCTCCTGAGAATCTGTTTGGGCTAACTTATGATGAATCTGATGCTCACGGGCACGGAGCTCCTCTTTCAGACGGCGGTGGGCTAGTAGGTTATTTTGGGCCTTCTCTAGTTGCCGTTGGAGGCGCTCCTTGTCGTGATTAAGATGATTCCACTCAGGTTGCGATATGACAAGATCGCACTTTACGTTTCGATCAATACACTCGGAACATTGCCTAGAAGCCAGATGGACCAAACAGCGGCGATCGTTATCACGACAGTGAGAATAAGAAGACGGCATTTGATAGATGTTCTCTTAGACCCTTTTCGCTAGATGGCGAGCTCGTATTAAGGACGATTCCGCTCGAGTCATCCTTAGGAAATTGGAAGGACAGAAAAGGTGTGAGGGGTTCTTACGATCTCAGCTTTCGCGCGGAGGACCAGCTGCCTTTATACTGCCTATAAAAAGAGAAACGGAATAACCTTCGGGCCGAAGGCTTGGAGGAGGGGGATAATGTTACAGACTGTAACAGTGGAGAAAGTGCAGCTGGGGAGGCGTCACTATGGAAGTCACAGTATGAAGAAATATGCAAGTAATGCCGAAGAGCAGAAGCCAACTGGCGGAGACAGAACCTGCGGATGGGCTTACTCCGAAGTAAGTTCAAGTTCTATAGAGAACAACATCCTGAGTAGGTAAGCAGGTCAGATGACCAGCTACGGCGGGGCACAAGGAAGATGAGTGCTGATGATGAAGATGAGGCCAGGCACGGACTCATCTTCCCTCATCTTCTCTGGCAGTATCCAACATACTTCCAATTGGTATACAATGTACGTATGAAGGATCTACTATAAGTATGAGGCGTCGGACGGCTCACGGTTGCTTTGGATTCTTTATAGTTACTCTAAAATTGAGATTCACACCTCAAGTGAAATAGTTCAATACTATCCTGTTGAACCTCAACTTACCGTATCGCTTCTTCCTACCTCAACTGAGCTAAACCCCTTATCCACTAAGTCTAACGAGCTATCCGATCTGGAAGTGAGGGAACTGATTGACGTTACACAATCAGTTGGACGACTGGTTGCCAGTATAACATTACGTTAGTAAGTTAGCAACTTGTAACAGTATTACTATTAATAGATAGAGAGATAACTAGCCGTTAAGGCAGCATCTATAGCACGATTTCTGGATTAAATAGCACTAGGCTAGCCCTCTGCCATCCAGAAAGGATAGTACGCTACTTAAAGGTCTTCGCGCGGATTTCTTGTATAAAGTAGAGAAACTCTACTTTGTTAAAGTCAACATAGCTGCTGCGGACGGCAAGCTCAATAGACCTCTTATACCAGTGCTTATATAGCTAAAAAGCAGCTAGATCCAGAGGTTACAGCTTATAAGATGTGTGAGGAGGTAACCTAAAAGGAATTATTTTATTATCCTCACAGTACTGTAAGAACTGCTTTGTTGTATGCTTACTAAATCCATTAAATATCAAGAGCCTCCACGCGCCGCGCTGATAAGGCTTCGAGAACTTATCAAAGTATTCTATCCATTTCAGCAACAGCTAGTTATTACTGTAACCTGATTCTGAGACGCCAAGGAGGTAATCGTCGGGTAGTTTAGTATGGTTATACCATTGCGCGAGGTGCACCTTGGCCTTAAGGATAAGAAGAGATAGGATAACTTCGCCAGCTGTGTTGATGCCTTCAATTGATATAAGATAGTCGCGATTCGTTTCTGTTGTAACGTCAAGCCTCTGCTTTTCCTTCTCCCTGCCTTATTGCCTGTAGGTCACTACGACCTGGTTACTGCCGCAGCCTACCCGGAAGCCAGTCTCATCAAAGTTCCATGTGTCGCATTGCTGGATACCGTATTCTGCTACCACCTTCTTGTACTTTTCATAAAACTCCCTAATCTCTTCGTAACGCTGCGCGTCAATACGATCTTTATCTTTTGGCTTCTGCTTCTTCTTTATGAGCTCAGGGTGGGCGGCAAGGAAGCGCGTTACCCAATCGCGGCCAAGGTACTGGGGGAGGAAGGGTGGATGGGACCCAGCATTGAGGATGACTTCTGCTGCGTCGTGTATCATATGCGGCATTACTAAGAAGCCCAGCTCGTCACAGCGCTTAATATAATTAATAAGAGCGCTTTCTTGTATCTCATCAAGTCGTTTATTCGTGCCAGGGCGGTCTAGCTTAGATAGGGTGCCTTGTGCGCAGGCGTAGAGTTGATTTTTGGGGACATGATACTTAATACGCGCCTTATTGAGATTTCTGCACTCTCCTGACGCGACTGCGCCTAAGGCGAGCTTAATTCGACGTTTAGTATCTTTATAGCTACCAAAATAAGCTATCTTTGGATAGAATTAGGCGTGGTTGTGATAAGTTAGAACGCGTCAAAGTAGGTGGGTGTATTTTGTGGTGGAGAATTCCCGTTGAGCTCGGTTTTCCCGTTGAGCCCGGGAGGGCCAAGGAGGACCCTTGGCGCGTAGGGCGGGTACGCCTTATCTTGACATCATCTGTCAATCCATTTTAAGCTAGCCTACCATATATACCTGCCAAGACCTCAGCCCGTAGGCGCCCATGAGCCCCATGGGTTATCGCTCATGGGCCGCGAGCCCGCCCATGAGAAACACTGGTCTGGGAGGTCGGGTACTGCTTAATTGTGGGTTAGGTGGAGAAGAAAGGAAGCACCTCAAGTGGAAATTTGCGGATACTTTTGCGAGACGTAAGGAATATTTATACGGTGTTCAAAAGAACGCCTTCGAAAGTATGCTATTGGCCAACTCTTATCACTCTTAGCCTCGAAAAGTTGCCCTTCATTTGCAACCAAATGCGACTTATTGGGTTCTGAAAGTGCATCTTCCAACCGCGTTTTGTACAAGGCGGAGGGAATTCAGCCACCCAAAACAATTATGGGAGAGCTGTGCCGTAGGTAACGGACACGCTTCTTGAGTTCATTCCTCCAGTGCGAATTCAAATTTCGAGAATCGGGTTTTATGCGCAAAGGGAACATGCTGAAAGGATAGAAAACGGACGGTCTCTTCAAGTCGCGTTTCACCAAAATCTTATAGCGTGAGGATATATATATATCCACTTCAAAGAACAGGCTTCCAAAAATGGGGATATAACCAAATGTGTCGGTTTTTTCGTCACTGGAAAATGCGAGTTACGGTTCTGAAAATAGATGTTTGCGTGGACAGAAGAGCGAGCGCAACCAAGGTTCGGGTGTCATGTTGGCACTTCCACTAGAATGCTCCTCAAACACTCGGTGAACGAAGCGGAAATCTGGGTCATAAAAACCATGGTTCGGTGTTTTGTGGAGCTATGGTTGTGAAATGCCGGGCTGACTGTATAAGATCAGCGAGATCGACGATTTGGGTGACAGGGGGACGCTGAGGGTTGGGATCCGAGGACACGGAGAGGAGATTCCAGGATAGTGATTTTATTCGCACTTCATGTCTTCGCATTGTTTGTTAAAGGGGCGAATATGGTGGTTGTTTTAGTGTTTCTTGAGCGATTGGGAAATATGAGCGATGGCCCATCGGGAAGTTCTCGAATAGAGGCGCCGAGAGCAGGATTAGTCGTCGCCGAAGTAGGGGGGAGAGGAAGGTGGGAATTTTTTTATTCAAAACTTCAAGTCATTTTGTTTTGACTCTAAAAGGATGGTTTTTCGTTTTGAATATGTTTTTGAGTCCAAGATGCTAGTCGTATGTGTCATCTCATCCTACGATTTGGAACTTGAATTGAAAGAAGCGATTGAAACAGATGCATATTCTACGAAATAGGCAAACCTACCTCTATCCAAGAGAAAAGAACAAAGATATCCGTGTTTTAATTTCGTTACAAAGACTAAAGGTATCCGATCACTATCCTTCATAAGCCATTTCATTCCATAGTATGACCTTGCCGGGTAAGTATGGATGGAGAACTACTCTAGGAAGTGCATCGGATAACCCACCACCAGATCCTCACCCCTCCCACCCCAACTCTTGTCTCGGATCCTCATCATCGAAGCCAAATTTTTTTTTGGCCGTTTCCCGCTTCATGGTGGCTGGTAGTGGATCCGGTGGATGAGAACCGGGGCTCAAAGATAGGTGTTATAACGGGATCGAAATAGTAATGGACCCAAAAGGATCGACCGGGCCGTGGATGACGACGGAAAGAGAAGAATGCGAATCTATTTAGCGGATTGAGATTACCATAACGGGGGTAGGAGGCGAAGAAGGGAGGTGGGACGGAGGAAGAAAGTGGTTTGATTGGCGGAACAAATCGAAAACAATGAAGACGCACAAGATGCAACCGCCTACCATCTTCTGTGCAGGACACAAGATAGATACTGGAAAACTACTCGGAATCGGACCATCTGTGAACCCGAGAGTTGCGTTGACAACCTAATTGGGAATCGGGATCGGGATCTGCATCTGCCGTCATGGATAACCGTGGCAACAGCTGAAAAGACATAAATGGAGACTCTTACTATGTAGCTAAGTGTAGGCACGGATGGTCGTGTCATGGCTGACAAATATATATGGAAATGTGACATTGCCAAAGAAGTTCATTTTACATGTTACGTGAGGGAATAATACATGCAAGCCTTGCTTTTCTTTCCTCATCCCTATCCGTCTCGTCCGTCATCGGCCGTACAGATTTGTATATACAGGGCTCCTAATTCGCATTGCCAACCCCGCCAACCAACACAAACATGCCAAAAAAGGGAGAGTGAGTGGCCATTCAAGGCCTGATATATCAAAGGAACAACGATCGGAAGCCAGACAAGAGAATCAATATGTAGACAGATAAGCCAAGAATAGGCAAAGTACCGCCCAAATTCAACAACATCTCACTGCGCCATACTTATTATGTCGTCATTTTGGTCGCCTACGTCGTTCCTGCTTCCGTCTTCGTATAGCGACTTGAACCAGCTTCCTTCTACCTCGAGCAGCTGGTACGGTTCACCGTATTCTACGAGCTGGCCGTGATGCATGACAGCAACCTTGTCGAAGTCGAGGATGGTGTCGAGTTTGTGGGCTACAGCGATGATGGTGTGTGAAGCGAATTTTGAGCGGAGAAGTCTTTGGATGTGGGAGTCGGTTGTGGCGTCGAGGCTGTCCGGAGATCAGTAAAGAATTCGGTGATATTAGGAAGGAATGTCACTTACCTGCTGGTCGCTTCATCAAGCACGACAACACTTCCCCTTTCTCTTCTCAACATCGCCCTCGCCAAGCAGAACAACTGCCTCTGCCCATGCGAGAAATGTAGATCTTCTACCTCCACATCCAAAGGATGCGCGTACTTACTCTCATCTCCCTTACTCACCACAATATCCCAGAGCTGCACATCCTTCAACGCTTGCATGATGGCTTTGTCATTGCTTTGCTTTAATGGATCAGCGTTGAGACGGACGGAGCCCGGAAGAAGGTACGCGTCTTGAGGAAGGCCGATGAGACGTGAGCGAATAGTCTGGCGAGGCATGCGATGTAGTGGGAGGGAGTCAATGCTGATGCTACCTGAAGAGAGGTCAAGCATTCGGAAGAGTGTTAGGATGAGAGATGATTTGCCACTAGAAGAACCATATTAGTACATAAAAGAATAGGGTTTTTTAGAATAGGAGTGCATACCTCCCTGTTCGACCCACGATAGCTACCTTCTCTCCCGGTTGGATTGTGAGATAGAACTTGTCTATTACAGGTTCACAAGGTCTGGAAATGTCAGTCGTGTGGGCCTATCTGTTATATAGATTATGGAAATATACCGATAGCAAGCGCTGATGTTATTGAACTCAATCTTACCCTCACCAGGCCAATTGGGAGGCGGAGTCTGATCCTCGTCGTCTAGATTCTCGCTGACAGCATCAGCTGTGAAGGTCTTGATCCTCGCGACACTTCCGATGTGTGTCTCTAGTTGCGCCCAGAAGGAGATGAGGAGCTTCACGCTCTGCGAAAACATAATGACGTTCAAAAGTGCAACACCGACGTATCCTGCGCTCAACTTTCCTTTCAGCGCAACAACAAGGATAATGAGGAGGATGGCCATAGCTGCGACTACCAAATCCAAGACCAGTGTAAGCCAACGCTGGACGGCAAATAGAAGATAGAAAGGTCGCTGACTACGATCGAGCAATGCCCTTGCTTTCTCCTCGAGGAAAGACTGCCACCCAAACGCGCGAACAGTAACGAGGCCAGACAGTATCTCGGTAAATTGAGTGTAGAGAGGAGATTTGGCTTCGAGGTCAAGGAATCGTAGCTGTCGAGATGTACGAAGGTAGAACTTCTGGATTAAGTATAGACTGATGAGGCACACCGGGAACGAGGTCGCGGCAAAGGGCGAGGCAATGGCGATCAAAGCCATCTGGCCCAGGCAGAGTACGAAAGCTGTTCAAGCCAGTTCTGTTAGTGTTGTTCCTCATAGGAATAGAATCAAGTCAAATGCTCACTTGCGAACGTATTCAACGCTGCGACCGGGAGTTCCATGTCAATCAACTGGAGATCTTGACTGAACCTGTTCAGGGTGACACCGGTATCTATTGTTGAGAAGAATGTCATCGGAGAGCTTGCGAAGTCAGTCTAAAGTCATGCGAAAAAACAATGGAAGGAACTCCACCTGAGCACTGTCGTAAGCAGCTTCCAGTGAAAATTGACTCCTGAGCGCGGGACCATCGTTATGATGAGTTGCCTGGAGGAATTTAGTCTTGTTTTGCTGGGAACTAGATAGGCGCGCTTACCAGCAACTAATGATTAGGAATATGAGCGCCACTCCGCCCAGCATGCCATAGATTCCGAGATAGTAGCCAAGTTTCTCGTTTGGCGCCTTCGCGTTGAAGGAAGCCCACCATTTGACCCAGAGAGCTGGAGAAGAGATTAGCATTCGCTCAGTCTATCCTAAGACGATCTCAAGAAGCGTGAATGACTGGTCGCTGGCATTCTTTTGGAAGCATGAATGGAGCAAGGAACTTCACTTGGAAATGAGATGCCAAAGATGAAAATGGTGATGGATACGATAAAAATGATTGTTGGAATCCAGCCGACAGAGTGCACATAATACAAGTAGATGGCAGCATCACCAGTACGCCTGTTGGCTTTGGCTTGGATGTCATCCTCCGTGACTTTGCCGGAATTTGCGCGTTCGGTATACTTTGGAGGAGCCTCATATACATGCTTGTCTGGCATGAAGTCCCAGTCGGGTGGTGGCAGATCGAAGCTGGATACATAGCCCCCGGCCCTATTGAGGCTTTCGAAACTGCCTTGCTCTACTATCTTACCGCTGCTATCAAGCGCGATAAGATGATCGCAATATGGAAGGCGCTTGGCTGTGAGTTAGACATGGGTCAGCTTTCTGCTCATAGCATAACATGCAGGATAGTGGCGTACATGCATCGCCATTCACTCACCTGATGATGAAGCAATGAGGACTGTCGAGCGGCATCGTCGAAGAAGACCTTCTCGTCCAAAGAGACTGTGCCAGACTCGGTTCTCCGTCTGTGAATCGAGTCCGCTAAGACAGTCATCGAGAACGACGATGTCCTTCTGAGCATAAATAGCCCTCGCGAGCGCCTGATAGATACGAAGTCTTAGTAATGAGAAGGGGGGTGAGGAGCGGGGTTAATATGAGGGTTGTCTCACAATACGTTGGCTCTGTCCCCCACTCAAAGCGATGCCTTTGCTTCCAATTTGGGTCTGGTCTCCTTGTGGTAACTGGCGTAGATCTTCGTCTAATGCGCAACTACGGACTACAGATGCATACCATCGTTGGTCAAAGTCTGAAACACCCACTATGCTCTGCTGCACCGTGCCGTTCATGTGCCACGGTGCCTGGTCACACAATGCGATACGCAGTGACGATAATTGGACGGTCCCTCCCATGACCGGGAGTTCACCCAGGACAGCCTTAAGGAGAGTAGACTTGCCGCACCCTACCGGTCCCACAATCATGGTAATCTTGGCCCGTGGAACTGTCATGTTGATCGACTGCAAGCATCCCAACGGTTGCTTCTCCTTGTCCCACCCAAAGAACCCTTTCTCGATGATGATGGCCTGTGAACCAGAGGAGCTGAGTTCCCTTATCTCCAAGGAGAACCGACTCTTCTGTGATGCATTCGAGTCTTTATCGGACTCATAGCCCAGATCTGAGGCTGAACCAAGACTGTGTCGCATAAAAGGAAACTTACGTTTCTCCATTCTAGACTCTGTCGACAGGAACGCCTGTATCCTCTGGAAGGAACCGACGCTGCCCATCAAGCCTGCAAGAGCCATTATTAGAGAACTGAGAGGTTCTGATAACAGCGAAAAGAGTGATAGCGATGTGAATATTTTCGCGGTGTCGAGAGTGGTATGGCCACCGCTGTTCTGCTCGATCACAGAGAAGACGGCAAAGGTTAAGATAGGCGATACCACTGGTGAGATGTACGCTATATCTAATTAGCTGCCACGATGCATACACAGGACACAAGATACTTACAGAAACCCATGGTCCATATGAGAAGTTTACGGAACTTCTTCGAGATCTCAAGCTCGTCAATGCGAAGCTGCTGCAAGTCGTCTCTCAACACATCTGTAAGCCCACACATCTTCACGCCCTTCATCGAGCCAAGCATTGCAGTGGTGGCAGCGATGCGCCGCTCGATGGCCTCAAGCCACAGTGCTTGGCGTTGCATGACCAGACTAGTTGCACCCAGTGAGCCAACCAGAGAAACTAGGCAGAGGAGATTAATTGATATCAAAGACTTTCAGGGGCTTTCACACTTACAGACAGCGACACCAATAGGGATGGCACATGCGGCCCCCAATTGTCGCTTGAGGAGGTATATTGCCAAGCCGACCTCTAAGGTGTTGGCCCAAATCTCGTGCGCAGTTTGCATACCGGCGACGATGCGTTCAATGTCAGCACTCATGAGTGTAAGTGACGACGCAGTGTCTACGGCAGTTATATTGATATCAGTCGCCTTGTTGTACAGCATAGAGATCATGCCCCCTCGAATCATAGTGATGGCTCGATATGTGAGGTGCTGGTATTGACCTGTGGATATCTTATCAAATGTTAGCAAGGCTGCTTAATGACATGGATTAGGGAAGATGGAACATACCGCGATGCCAACATATACCAGGACATAGGCGCCGATCAAACCATAGCCGATGTTTGACGTTTGGTTGGTGGCTGGCGCTTGGGAATAAGAGATGGCCCTGTTGATAAGAAAGGGTTGACAAAAGTTGAAGGCAATCAAGCCAGCTCTCGGAGGAACCACGGCAAGTAGAGGCCATTTGAGCTTCCGTAGTGTGACAGCAAAAAGTAAGTTCGATCCTTTGTCGGTCACTACCGAGATCAGACAAGTTAGCTGATGCATCCAGAAAATCATTGAACGGGGCGAGAATAACCCACCTTTCTCCCAGGCAGACTGTATTAACTTCTGAAGGTATTCGGAACGCAAGTGCTTGTCCAGGTCAAAGAGGTCGTCTACCGAGAGGGTATTGGAGAATCCTCTCCTGAACAAATCATTCTGCCACCAAAAGAAAACTCGGTTGTAGACTCCACTTGTCGCTTCCGGAGGACAGTTTGCATACTCTGGCAAAAGGATATTCGTCTTTCCTTTCGCTTCAAAAATCGCTAGGAAGAGCTTCACACCAACCCGCGTGGTGAATAGAACGGATATCATCTCATAGTGCCCGCTGACAGAGAGGCTCCGGGAGCGAGCAGCATCGAAGAGAACGGTGAGCAAGAGATAGATATTGAGGAGGAACGAGGTACGAACGGACCGTAGATGTTCGAAGTACGATAGAAGGCAAAGTACCAAGGCGCCAACAAGACTGACGATAGCTGACGGCACTGAGGCTCTGTTCCTGATCGCCGAGTGTTTTAGCCATAAGGTCAAGAGGGCGATGTCGAAGCATGCAAGAAAACCCCACGCTATCTGTGAATAGCACGTTAGCTGAAGTATATTTTTGCATGAAGAGGGAACACTTTTCTGAGGAGATGCGTACCAATTTTGCGGGTAAGAGTAGGGACCTTGAGACTTTCGTCCGCTTTCTCCAAAGATAGAAGATTCGAAAAGGCGCAATGCAAAGAATTAAAGCAAGAGGGAGAATGGACAAGATAGTTTCCTCGAAAAGTAGAGTAAAATCAAAGCCTCCACGACAATGCTCTCCAGCCCATGGGCCGAAGGTATCGTCGAAGGAGGCACAGGACAGAGCAGCTTTGGAGGCCATTGAAGGTTCAGAGAAAATCAATTGCCTATCTGGAGAGCTCTGTTCAGGGCATTAGATAGAATAATTATGGGGACCAAGGCTTTACAATTTAGATTCCATTTTCCCACCACGGACTTGTTAGATATGGTGCTGACCTGATCAGCCGCCGGCATAACATAGCCATCTGCCCACCGACCTCAGAGGCGGTGGCGGGCGTCTGGAAGTTCAGACGGACTGTTGGGCTTGGCCTTCTGCTGTCGGTGATCCCAGGCATTCCAAACATGATGGTACCACAATGAAGGTGGAAGATTGCTGAGCTGAAACCCCAATTGGTACCTAGCGGTCTGTGGCCACTCGGGGTACGTGGTGCTGGGTTGGCAGACGCTAAGCAATTCCCCATTTTAGATGCCGTTCGGTGGACCCCATGGCAGCATTGACATCGTTGACATTGGGCTATTGGACCAGCTGAGTTTGAAAATCCGGGTTTGACAAAACTCTGCGCAAGCAAGAACCTTGACGGCTAACAAACAGTGCATGCCGCATCCTCCGTCTCCTAGTTAGGTACATTCCAGTGCGTGTGCATGTTACGGTTGGCTAAGGTAAATAGATTACCACACAGATTCGTATCTGAATTTTCCGCTTTTGGAGTAAGGATCGGCGCCACTTCCATCAGCCTGCTTAGATTTCGATTCACGGGGAGCCGCTCAGGAACACGGGCTCCAACTTTAATTGCTCGACATCGCTGCCTTCTCTCGCCATCCCCTTCGATGATCCGTTGATCGTCGCTGCACTGATTGATTATCAAACCTAAACCTCACCAACACCCTTGCTATGACCCGTGATCCACGGAGCCAACGCAACGGCAATATTGCTGAGAGCTCTTGCAACACCGTCTGGGTAATCGTCTGGAGCTAGACCCAGAACCCATCATCCCTGGGCTTCACTCCCCTGAAACACATCACACCCACCTTGCACCGATTTCGGATTGTCGGGAGCCACAGATTGAGGTTGCATTGCTTGAGAAATAGCTGCCGCCATTACCCAGCTCACCTCATTGTTTCAAACACAGCTGCGGGCAGACGGCTGACCTCGTACCCAGCTAGAAAGATCTTCAAGAAGACAGGAACTTTGAGCTCCTGGCAACGCTTTTGCAGAATGACTCCACTTCGTGCTTAGATGACGCTCGAGTAAAAGTTGGCAGCATCTTCCCAGTCAACCTGGGTTGCTGGCCCACTCATTAGTACACGTCAGTACACTGTGATACCAACCTTTTGAGATCTTATGGTTTCAATAGTTCTCCATGTGAGGCTGCCTCATGAGACATGAAGCACCCACAAGAGATCCATTGGTATGCGTCGTCGGTCACCGGGATGAGTGTTCGGGATAGACGGAAAAACTATGTGTGCTAATTTTCAGTCGATTTTCAGCACGAGACCTGGTGAATGCCAGTGGATAAGGTTGAAGGCATCAGCAATCCATCCGTGGAATTGTCCTGAGGCTACTGCAGCCAAGATGAGAGAACTGAAGCAAGGCTAAGGTATGAATCATTTAGAAAAGCCGGTACGAAGCTTGTCGAAGACCGAAATGCTAGAGAAGAAACTGGAACTATCTGGAGAGCTGGAATGAAAATAGATTCAGGAAACGAGAACACCATTGCTGGAGATGGAAACTTAGACACGAAGTCCGAGACGTTAAGGGCTCTAGAACTCGAAAACAACACAGTGCTTCTGTACATATACCCAGGATGTCGTGCAGATCTTACTGAATTCGTCGACAAGAACCAACCGTGCATGAAAAATTTTGATATATGGGTGGGAGTGACTGGTCACTGACGCAATGATGCGTTTGTTGGTTTCACAACATGAGAACCTTACTGACAAAACGAGTGGACGACTCGCAGCCGGACCCAACTTCATATGGATGAATCAAGCACCCTCTAACCTGGTTCGTACGACTCTTGGAATTCTGGAATCCCCAAATAAGCTAAAGCACCTATAATGCGGTACCTTTCTGGAAAGGGGGTATACACTGATCCGATGGTATCGAGGGCGAGACTTCGAGAGCCTGGCAGTCTCGCAGTGTTAAGCACTAGGAAGGCTTATGGTATTCTTTAGGCAGTAGTCTGTTGTGCTGGATTCACCAGTATGTGCAGACTGAGCTCAAGCTGACAACGGTCATCAACGGAATTGTGATACATGGCTCGCACCTAGCTCTTGACGATCTCATTTTGACCCCGATTGTGTGAGTAATTTCAAATAGAAGCAGGCTGGGGAGAGGGTAAGGCCACGAGTTCGACTGGCGCGGGGTGAGGTCGTATTCTGTGGAGCGGGACCAGCGGAGTGGAAACTCCGGCATTCAGAAGCCGGATTATGTACAGGCTGGTCAGCGATGCGCACGGGCGGGCTGGAAATAGTAACGTGATTTGCTGGGGATCTGATCTGAGACGCAGTGGTTGCTAGTGTATCCCCTCTACAGCGTGGCGACGGCAATGAGCGTCTGGCCTCCCCGCAAAGCCGCCGGCATGGAACCTAGCAACGGGTGGAAGGGAAGGGAAACCAAGGGATATGGGAGGGTGGTGGAACGAAGCAGACGGCGTGAGGTGTGATAGGTGTCACGACAACGCTCACGGCGATCGTGTGGAAAACACATGGCGATGATACGAGGGAAGAATAACCACAGCAGACATACCTGGCGATGACGTTCATCGGCGGTATGCAGCGGGCGTGGCTTGGGATGCTGGACCTGTTGTGCTACCTGGCAGAAGACGTTGGGGGATCTCAACGGAGAGGTTCAGCCCGCGTCAACTAGCATCGTGGCTGGCTGGGCGCCGCGCTTGGAAAAAACTGGGATCACGTGAGCTGCCGCCCGGATGCTTCCATGCACGCCCCACAATAACACGAGATTTGGCATCCCTCAGCCCTCGCACCTCCTCTCCACCTGTCGTCCATCACCTCACCTCGTGTTCTGTGCTACTCCGGACGCATGCAAACCTCTTCATTTACGGTCAATATACTGCCCATCAGCCATTGTCGCCGCACCCCGCCGGCAATGCCGGCCAAGGCGTCCTAACTCGAGCCTCAATGTCCGCGAAGGTGCTCTCTCCGCGACTCTCTTCTGGTGTTAGGCCGGCACTTGCCAGCTGCTCGACGGCTGATCTCCTGCGCTACGGACAGCATACAGCTCGCCACATCCGCATTACTTTAAACGTGTCGATCAGTTGCTATTTGCCTGCAGCTCCCCTGAGCTCATCCTGGGCCAAACTGCTTCATGGCGCGTTTCTACAGCTCGTTCGCGATGTTTACCCGTAGAGCATTGGGCATGAGAAATGCGATGCAACTCTGGGGTCTGACTATTTGGGGAGGACTAGCACAGGATGACTTCATCGGGGTCCTGCTTAGGGGGGCGCATGGTGTTGAAAATCACTTTTGGGAGGCAAAATCAAGCATAGGAAAATTTACTCAAGATCTCAAGGAAACTCGCAGACTTCAATTCCCACCCGTGAATGCCTGAGTTGCATTTGAGACCTCTTAGCTCTCATAATCTTCCTGCAGCCGCACATTATTCCCCTTCTCGATCTATATTGCGCAGGAAATAATTTCTTCGCGTAACATGTAAGCTAGGCTTCTCAGAAGCTGCCCGAGAGCTTCGACAAACAAACTTTGGATGCTGATTGAACGTCTTTCAGACTGCAACTGCAAGCTTCTCTCTCAGAATCCTGGTCTAAGGGACTGTCCGTCAAACTTCCGCGAGCAGTCTTCATATGACATCACTGATTGTTTATTCTTTTTTGCAAGAGCAGTTCTACCCAGGAAGCTCCAGCACAAGACAGCTCTAAATATCATCTTGAAGTTGAACAAAGCATTGCTTGCGAGCAACAGAGCCAGCACGTTAGCTAGCTCCCAGTAAGTACATACCTAAACCCGCATCGTCTGACAAAAGATCGACACTACAGTAAAATGGCTTTGAGCTCTACAAGCGTTCATACTTGCTATTTTCCAGTCTCTGGAAGGCCAGACACCCAACCCACCAGACCATTGTCGGTCAGAGTTGAATTGCAACATGCCCAAAAATTGCAGCAACTCCTCGACAACAAAGATGGGGATGCTTTACTGTCTTCCGTTCTTCGAGCAGCCTGGGCTCTACTGTTGAGGTGCTATGCCGGTGTTAATGAAGTCAGCTTCGGATTTGAGGAAGTCGGGGGCGCTTCCCATCCTGTTACCGCTGAGAGCACTAAAGACACGTTTGCGGTCATCGAGATCGAGGAGAATATGTCATTTAGGCAACTCGTCAAGCACGCGCAGGACAATAAGAGCATTGTCGTTGAAAGGGGATCCAACACTCATGAATTCAATACTTCGGTCTTGATGCGCTATGGCGTTAATCCTGCCACAGGAAAGGCGCCATTACCCAACAAAACGCACAGTACAACTATGTCAGACAAGGTACTACCCAACCCTGATCCATATTTTCAGAGTCTGTCTAATTTTACGAGTAGTGCAACCTTCGACTACTTGTCAAACTACTGAAGACGGGGGTCAGCGTTTTCCTCGAATATCGAAACTCCTTTATTCCGACGGAGCATGCAAAAAACATTGCGAGTACAATGGACACCATCCTGACAAATATCGTCATGTCCCCGGACTCTTCCGTAGACAAGACGAGTTTTCTTAGTAATCGCAACAAGCTCCAGCTTGAGAAGTGGAATTCGAAGCCATTGGAGCAAGAAAGGAAAACTATCCACGAAGTAATCCAGGAGGCTGTGAAGAGTTTTCCTGACCATGAAGCTGTTTGTGCTTGGGACGGAAGTTTAACGTATCTAGAACTCAGTGAGCACGCTTCTAGGATTGCCGCACACTTGATTGAATTTGGCATCGGCCCTGAAGTGTTCGTTCCTCTATGCTTTGACAAGTCGAAATGGAACCTTGTTGCTATGCTCGCAGTGTTGATGGCTGGTGGTGCTTGTAAGTAGAAACTTTGATCTTGGCAGTCGGATATACATTGAGTTACCGTCCCCTGCATATTAGCCTACGCCTAGACAGTAGGCTTGCCACGTTCTGGGGCCGAAACTGTGGCATTACCCCTTTACCCTTTGCATATGCACTTCTGTGTATTCCACACTTCGCGGAACGAAGGCTTACGTTAGATAGTTCTACCGCTCGATCCTGCATACCCGCAAGAACGCAAACAGCATCTTGTCGATTCTGTCAACGCCAAGATTCTCCTCTGCTCTCGCAACCATGCGGGGTCGCTCAAGACTGTTGTCGGAAATGTAGTCCCTATTGACTCTGTGTCTCTGGAGGCCCTTCCAATTAGCGATCAACGTCTGGATTCCCGCTCAACGAGCCAAAATGCTGCCTACATCATCCCCACATCAGGCACTACAGGACAGCCAAAGCTCACTTTGCTCGAACACGGCAACTTCTGCACAGGAATGAAAGGCCATGTTCACGCATTGGGCTTGGCTTCAACCAAGCCATTGCGAGCTCTCCAATTTGCTGCCCACTCATTCGATGCTTCGATTATCGAGCTCCTGACACCTTTAGCAATTGGAGGAACTGTATGCATCCCAGATGAACAGACAAGATTAAATGACATCGGGAAAGTCATCAATGATATGAAGATCACCTGGGCTTGTCTAACGCCGACGTTTGTCCGGTTTCTTGAGCCATCCATGATTCCAACTTTAGCCACTATCGCTCTGGTCGGAGAAGCAATGTCACAAGCGAATTTGGATACGTGGATGAAGATCAAACTCGTGAATGGGTATGTCGTTTCGAATTCGGAAGCCTGCGTTAGATAGCTGACCTTTTATGCTATAGCTACGGACCCAGCGAGTGTGCAGTCGCTGCAGTGGCCCATTCCGGAATGACAGTAAACACAGACCCAAAGAACATAGGATACCCAGTTAGCAGCCATGCTTGGGTTGTAAACCCTGACAACTACCACCAACTTGTTCCTATCGGATGTACCGGCGAACTCTTGATTGAAGGTTACTTGGCTGCACGTGGATACTTCAACGACGAGCAGAAGACTTCTCAAGCCTTCATTCATGATCCCGCTTGGGTTAGTGATAGGAAGTTCCGAGGATATCTCACTGGCGATCTTGTCGTCCAAAACCCCGATGGAAGCCTGAACTATATTGGCAGGAAAGACAGTCAAGTGGTAAGTCGGATTCATTCAAGGACTGAACCGTTATTAATCTGCCGCCCTAGAAATATCATGGACAACGTATCGAACTTCTCGAAATTGAATACCACATTAATGCGGAGCCTCTGATTAAGCACTGTCTCGTAGCGTTACCCAAAGCCGGGTACTGCAAAGACCGTCTCGTTGCCATAGTATCTGTTGCCAAGAACACGACCAGACAAAGCCCTCTTGCCCTTTTTGGAGGACAGGAGAAAATCTCAATCGACTCCGAGATTGAAGCGATTCGCGACCGAATATCTAAACGACTTCCTCTGTACATGGTGCCAACTGTTTGGATTGCTGTTGCCGCTATACCCTTACTCGCATCCGGAAAGTTAGACAGGAAGCAAGTCACACAATGGCTTGTGGGTATGAGTGCTGATGTCTACCAACGCGCAATACCAACGACCGAACACGCCTCATCAGAGGAAGAGCCTACGACCAAGCTCGAGGGTTCGTTGAGGTCGATATGGGCCCGTGTCCTGAATCTTCCAGAGAAGCAGATCTCGATGGACCGTTCCTTCCTCTCTTTGGGTGGTGACTCTATATCTGCTATGCAGGTGATGGGTCACTGCCGTAAGAAGGGCATAGGTCTTGCTGTCCAAGAAATTTTGCGAAGCAAGTCAATTCCTGAACTGGCAAAAGCCGTCAAAGGCATTCACATTTCTACTGATGACGTGGTTGAGGAAGTCGAAAAGCCGTTCAGCCTCTCGCCGATCCAATATCTCTGGTACCAGCTCCCAAATCAAGGTCATGGACATTTCAATCAATCTTTCTATCTACAAATCAAGCGGAAGACGCCAGAAGGCGAGTTCCGCCTTGCAATCGAGAAACTCGTGTCTCGCCACTCTATGCTTCGGGCACGATTCAGGCATTCGGCGGAGGACGGATGGGAGCAACGCGTCACCGAGGACGTGCGAAACTCTTATCGCTTCCGTCACCAAACAGTGTCGACGAAGGGAGAGATTGATAATGCAATCGAGGATTGCCAGAAATGCCTTAACCCTGTTCAAGGACCGCTTTTTGCCGCAGACTTGTTCGAATTTGGCCATGAACAACATGCCTTTTTGGTCGGCCATCATTTGGTTATTGACCTGGTCTCCTGGCGATTGCTACTTGAGGAGCTAGAAGAGATCCTGAATGGCGGCACTCTGCTTCCTCCCGCCTTGCCGTTTCAGAAGTGGTGCCAACTGCAGCAGGAACATGCTAAGACACTTCAGCTTAGCAAGGTGCTCCCGCCTGCCGAGATCCCTGCACTGGATTTCTCCTATTGGGGTATCAGCCATCAAGACAATACGTATGGGAATGCTTGCCACGAGAGCTTCGATCTAGACTCTACCCTGACTTCGCTTTTCTTGAACCACTGCCATAACGCCTTGGGGACAGAACCGGTGGAGGTGCTCCTTGCTTCGATGATTCACTCTTGGGCCGAGGTTTTTACCGATCGTGAACTTCCAGCCTTCTTCTACGAAGGGCATGGGCGCGAACCCTGGGATTCGAGTATTGATGTATCTCGTACCGTGGGCTGGTTTACTACAGGTAAGATTGACGTATTAACATGGCCTGAAAGCTTTGTTAACGAAGATTTGCCAGTATATCCTATTTTCATCCGTGCTTCCGAAGATCCAATTGATACTGTTCGCCGTGTCAAGGATTTCCGCCGCCAAATTCCAGCGAATGGGCGACTATACTTTGCTCGCAGATGTCTTACTGCCGATGGCCAGGAGACCTTCAAGAATCACTGGCCAATGGAGATATCGTTCAATTATCTCGGCCAATACCAGGTATGTACTACCAGTAAGACGTCAACCATCTTGATAATCGCCATTCTGACACTCATCATAGCAACTCGAGCGATCAGATGCTTTGCTCCAATCTTTAGAGAGCATGGCTGGAGAAACCCGAGAGGCTGGAGGCACTGCCGATGTTGGGCACGACGCTCCTCGTTTCGCTCTATTCGAAATCTCAGCCATCATCTTCAAAAGCCGTCTCCGCTTTGCCTTTACTTTCAATCGTCACATGCATCATCAGCAATGCATTCGACAATGGATCTCCAACTGTCAGTCTGCCCTGACACGCATGACCGAGGAGTTAGCAACACGGCTTCCAGAGCCCACGCTAAGCGACTTTCCTTTGCTGTCTCTGACAGAGGATCGCCTTCAATCCATGCTTCATCGACTCGCAAAGATTGGTGTCTCTGGGGCAGAGGTTGAAGATGCCTACCCCTGCTCAAATATGCAGGAAGGACTTCTTCTCTCCCAGACGAAGGACATCGGATTTTACGCGGCAGTTGTTGTCCACGAAATTAAGTTGTCTAGCGGTCAACCTGAATGGCAGAAAGTAGCGGATGCTTGGAGGAGAGTTGCCAGGCGGCATGCAGCCCTTCGAACCATCTTCCTCGAGAATGTCAGTGGAGATGATGGGTTGTATGATCAGATCGTTCTGAAGAATGCCGAGGCGAATGTGGTTCACTTCGACTGCAAAGACGAACAAGATGCTTTGGGCATTTTTGATAAGCAGCGATTGGTGAGCTACGACAATGGCAGAAGCCCACCTCATCGTTTCACCATTTGCAGCACAGCGGCGGGACGAGTCTTTTCGTGCTTGGAGATCAGCCATGCCATTATGGATGGCCATTCGATGAGTCTCTTTTTCCGCGATCTTCGGCAAGCATACCATGGTTCTCTTCGTGAAGACGGACCACTCTACAGCAACTATGTAACCTACCTGAAGAGTCAGCCACAGGACGTCAGCCTTGAATATTGGAAGTCCTACTTGAATGGCAGTGAAGTCTGCTCTTTCCCCGTTCTGAATGACGGTCTCACGGTGGCAAGAGAGCTGCGCTCCATTCGACTGGACTTTGGGAACCTGAGCGTTCTGGACCTTCAAACATTTTGCACTGATCATGGCATAACCCTATCAAATATTTTCCACTCCGCCTGGGCGCTTACCCTGAGCTGCTATGTTGGGTCGAACGACGTTACTTTTGGTTACCTTACATCTGCCAGGGATGCACAAGGGATCCCGGGAGTCGAGGATATGGTCGGTCCATTAATTAACACGCTCGTCTGTCGAGTAAAATTTTTGGATGGGTCTAAGTGTCTCCTGGATGTCCTTCAAGAGGTACAACAGGATTATATGAATACTTTGCCGCACCGCCATACGTCGTTGGCAGAGGTCCAACATGCCATGGAATTATCTGGGGCTTCTCTATTCAACACTGCCCTGTCATACCGAAAGCTCCCCCCAGATGCAGGGACTGAAGGATCTGGCCTGAAGTTTGTTGAACTTGCCCCGATATATGATCCAACTGAATATCCTGTTTCACTCAACATTGAGGTCTCCGAAGAAGCTGCTATGGTCGATCTCGATTATTGGACTGACCACCTCTCAGATGGCCAGGCGGCCAACGTCGCAAGTGCATTTGTTCGAGGATTGGAAAACATTGTGTTCAATGCCCAGAAAAGTCTTTCTGCTCTCGATCATTTGAGCGGCAAGCAATGGCAACAGATTCTAAACTGGAACGCAATGCCAGAAGCACTGAACGAATGTGTGCATTACAGGTTTGCACAGTGGGTCAAGACGCAGCCTGATGCACCAGCAATACGCGGTTTTGACGGCAACTACACCTACGCGGAACTTGACTCCGTGGCTGAACGTCTAGCTCACTACCTCGTTGAGCTTGGTGTTGGCCCCGAAGTCTTCGTGCCAACGTGTTTCGACAAGAGCTCCTTCACCGTCATTGCTATGCTTGCTGTGCTGAAGGCTGGCGGCGCGGCTGTTCCTCTCGACGCGAACCATCCCAAACCCGCTCTTGAGTCTCGTATTGAAGATACGGAAGCACAGGTTGTGCTTACATCGGCGGCTCGCTCCGAACTATTTGAAGATGTTGTTCCTGACGTGGTCGTCGTGGACTCAATCCTCTTGGATGACCTTCAAGACCTTGACGCTGGACCGGCTTGCACGTCAGTCGAACCCCACAACCCAGCATTTGTCATCTTCACCAGCGGTAGCACTGGTAGACCAAAGGGCGTAGTCTTGGAACATGTGGCAATGGTAACCAGCGCAAACGCTCATGGCACAAACTTGGGCATCGGACCTGGATCACGATTTCTACAATTTGCGAGTTACACCTTTGACAACTCTCTCGAAGAAATGTTTACTACCCTTCAAAGGGGTGGTTGCGTCTGTGTTCCGTCTGAAGAGCAGCGGCTGAATCATCTCGCAAACGCTATTGCCGAACTTGATGCAAACTTTATGGACCTCACTCCAACCGTTGCTGGCCTGCTCAACCCAACGGATGTGCCCACGATCAAGGGTATGGCTCTTGGTGGTGAAGCACTCACAAAGGCAGTCGTTGATCAGTGGAGTAAATACGTCCATCTTCATGGCCAATATGGGCCTAGTGAAGCATCCATCAACTCAGCATGGAAGGATTTCCAGAACGGGGGGGAGCCCACCAACATCGGACGAGCCATAGGAAGCGTTTCTTGGATCGTGGACCCAGAGAACCGGAACCGTCTCGTTCCCATTGGCTGCAAAGGCGAGTTGCTCATTGAAGGGCCAATTCTTAGCCGCGGGTACCTGAAGGACCCAGAGAAAACGGCACTGGCATTCATCTCGGCCCCAGAATGGGCTCAGGTTGGTGGTGTCACCCCGCGCAGGTTCTATTGCACTGGTGATTTGGTCCACTACACTTCGTCCGGAGAAATGATGTATATGGGCAGAAAAGACAGTCAGGTCAAGGTAAGCCAGATTCAAGAGACTTATTTATTTCTTACTCGTTTGCTAATGTTGCACAGCTTAACGGTCAGCGAATTGAACTCGGAGAGATTGAGCACCACATCAAACTCAATCTACCGGCCGAAGCGCAGTCGGCTGTCGAGTTAGTCGCTGCTTCCGGCAAGAAACATACGAAGGCTTTGGCAGCCTTCCTGTGCCTTGTAGACGAAGCGGCAGGTCCAGTGACGGACGGCAAGGCCGAAATCATGTCAATGACGGACTCAGTGCGAAGCATCGCGAAGACAGTTGAGGTTGCGCTGTCAAACGCACTGCCAGCGTACTACGTCCCATCCATGTTTCTGCCTATAAGCAGCATGCCCATGACAACTTCTGGAAAGCTCGACCGCAAAGTGCTCCGGCAGCTGGCCCAGGCTATCGGTGAAGACCAGATTCAGGCCTACAGGCTCGCGGGAAAGAGCGGTCGTGCACCTTCCGGCCCTGTGGAAATTACGCTCGCCAAACTCTGGGAGGCCATACTGAACCTGGACCCTGACTCGGTTGGCGTGGACGACTCCTTCTTCCGTATGGGCGGAGACTCTATCGGTGCTATGCGCCTTGTCACGACCAGCCGGAAAGAGGGCATCGTGCTTACCGTCGCAAACATATTCGCCCACCCAAAGCTGTCGGAAATGGTAGCCACCGCCGTCCTCCTTTCCTCGGAAGACATGTCAGCCGAGCTTGAACCCGATACGGTGCCCTTCGAGCTGCTCCCTGAAGACTCAAGACGGCGCATCATCGACTTCGCCGCATCTGAATGCGACGTTTTCCCTGACTCAATCGAGGACATCTACCCGTGCAGCCGGCTGCAAGAAGGCCTGATAGCTTTATCAACCAAGGAGCCAGGCGCCTATGTGGCAGAGACCGTCTATCGACTGCCGGCCGATACCAACATCGACCGCTTCAGACAGGCCTGGAATAAGGTTGTTGAATCGGAGGCCATTCTTAGAACTCGCATCATCTATACCGAAGACCAAGGCTTCCTTCAGGTTGTTGTTCGAGACTCAATTCAATGGCACCAGATCGCAGACCTGCAGGATATCAAAGAAACGGATCGACATCTCCCGGCGAAGCATGGAGGTGCCCTGACTAGATATGCAATTGTTGGCGAGGGAACCAACTCGCCGTTCTGCGTTTGGACCGCTCATCATTCTGTGTATGATGGTTGGAGTCTGCCTTCCCTGCTCTGCAAAGTTGAATCCTGCTATCGTCAGACAGCGCTAGAGTCGCTCACCTCCGTGCCATACTCTCGCTTCATCAAGTATCTCGCCAGCATCGATCAGAAACAATCTGATGACTTCTGGACGTCAACTTTCGAAGATATAACTGCACCCCAATTTCCCCAACTTCCGAATCCAGCCTATCAGGTCCAAGCCTCCAGTCAACTCGTGCATGATGTTCAGATCTCTCGAAGGTCTGGAACGGAGGTCACCATGCCGTCTATGATCCGCGCTGCATGGGGATTGCTCCTCGCCACATACTCTGGCTCTGATGATGTGCTCTGGGGAGAAACTAACAGTGGCCGAGAGGTTCCGGTGGTTGGTATCGAAGATATCGTCGGAGCCACAATCGCGACATCTCCCATGCGCTTGAGACTCAACCGTCAGGCAACAGTCCAAGAGTATCTCCACGATGTTCAGCGAATATCGTCCGCATCATTGCCATTCCAATTTGCTGGCCTACAGCACATTCGAAAACTGAGCTCTGACACAGCTGCGGCATGCGAATTCCAGAGCCTGCTCGCTATTGTTGCCGGTGACAGCATGAAAGACCCAGAGGGCGGACTGTGGGATCTTCAGAGTACTGGTACAGTTGGAACCAATTTCTTCAACTATGGACTCATACTCAACTGCACTGTCACGAGAGATGGCGTCAATATTGAAGCCCACTACGATGATAAGGTCATCCAGACCTGGCTTGTGGAACGTATCCTTCAGCAATTCGACTTTATTCTTCAGGGGTTCAATTCCGCCGAAACCCTCCAGCAAACTCTGGGAGAATTGCACTTGCTCAATCCAAGAGACGAGGGCATTGTCTCCGAGTGGAATAGCCGACCAGTCAATGTCATTAACAAATGCGTGCACAACGTCATTTTCCAAGAGCAAGTCATCCTACGTCCGTCTGGCACTGCCCTCGATGCATGGGATACGAGCACGATGACCTATCGAGAGCTTGATGAGCGCGCTACACGCCTTGCCTCCAGGTTGATATCACTGGGAGTCAAGCCACAGACTTTCATCCCACTTTGCTTTGACAAGTCGGGTTGGACAGTCGTGGCCATGTTGGCTGTCATGAAGGCTGGAGCTGCTTTCGTCCCTCTCGATTTTGAGGCGCCCCTTCTTCGACTTCGAGAAATCGTCAACGATGTCGATGCGAAGTTGATTCTTTGCGCTCCTCAATACCAAGACTTATGCCAATCAATCCCTTGTAAACCGCTTGTGGTGGATTATGATTCGACTGAACGCCAACCCGGCCGTCTGTACACACTTCCGTATGTTCAAAGCGACACCCCAGCCTATGTGATTTTCACTTCTGGTTCCACTGGAAAGCCAAAAGGAGCCGTTATCAATCATTGTTCGTATGTATCGAGCTCAGCCGCCTTTGCTCCTGCCATGGGTATATCAAATACCTCCCGCGTCCTTCAATTTGCTTCATATACCTTCGACGCGTGCTTGATCGAAATTCTCAGCACGCTCATGCTCGGTGGTTGCATTTGTGTGCCTGACCAAGCCGCGCGGACGAATGATCTCCCTGGGGTCATTAACAAAATGAACGTCAACTGGACTACACTGACTCCATCTGTCGTTCGAACGATGCAACCTTCGCAAGTTCCTCAGCTTAAGACCTTAGTCTTGGTTGGAGAGGCTATGTCCCAACAAGACTTGCTCACCTGGGCTGACCGAGTTACGCTAGTGAACGGTTATGGTCCTACCGAGTGTAGTGCTATTGCAACCGTAAAGGTGATGACAACAACGACCAAGCCTTCTAACCTTGGAAGAACTGTAACAGCTAGGGGTTGGGTCGTATCAAAGGACAACCATCACGTCCTTGTGCCGCTTGGAGCGGTCGGAGAACTCCTCCTGGAAGGAGGCGGCGTTGGTGCTGGCTACTTGAAAAATCCAGAGAAGACAGCCCAAGCTTTCATCAGTCAACCCAAATGGGCCGCGAATGAAGATAAGAAGGATGAATCAGCGGCCGAGCGTTTTTACAAAACTGGCGATCTCGTCAAGTACAACGATGATGGCACAATGATTGTAAGTCACTTACCCTTTTCATTCGATGGAATCAATATTAACAATGCTTCAGTACCTCGGTCGCAAGGATACTCAGACCAAGGTTCGAGGCCAACGACTTGAGTTATCAGAGGTCGAACATCATCTCATTGACGACCCCTTGGTTCAAAACGCTCTTGCAGCTGTTCCATCTTCGGGTCCTTGCGCAAAACGCCTCGTTGGTGTTGTATCATTGCAAGAGCTTGCAGTATCCCAAGGTACCGATATGCCCATTAACTCGCATTCAGAAGAGCTGGCTGACAATGCACCTTTACAGATTACACATCTCGTGAGCCTTTGCAAATCCTACCTTCTGAGACTGCTTCATTCAATATCGGCACAATCCGAGATCGACTTTGCGAACGTTTGCCATCCTACATGGTTCCATCCTTATGGGTTGCTGTGAGCGAATTCCCATTGATGCCCTCTGGGAAAATGGACCGGAAACGCGTTGTTCAATGGCTCGAAAAGATGGACAGCGAAGCGTATCGCAAGATTTCTACTCTCGGGCTGGAAAACCCCAAGGACGAAGTCAATGATGTTGAAAGCAAGCTTCAAGCCATCTTTGCCCACGTTCTGAATCTACCCACTGAAGATATCCGGCTTAACCAATCCTTCTTACACTTGGGTGGTGACTCAATTGCTGCCATGCAAGTGTCATCGCAATGTCGTGCCCAAGGGTTCGCAATCACCGTTCAGGATATTATCCGGTCTAGGTCTATCGCCCAGCTCGCTTCCAGGATTTCAATTACTGATCATGAGGACTCCAACGCACCGAGAGTTCAAGAGTACGATTTGCCGTTTGATCTGACGCCAATTCAGAAGATATTCTTCGAGTCCGTTGGTGACGTTTACAATCACTTCAACCAGAGTGTGGTGTTGCGCCTTGGACGACAATTCGAGCCCCCAGAAATAGAGACCGCCATCAACTCTCTAGTCACCACGCATCCTTTGCTCAGAGCTCGTTATTCGAAAGATGAGTCGAAGACATGGCGACAACGAATCGAGAAGGAAACCAAGAAGTCGTTCAGGTTCAGACATCATCGAGTCAGCAGTGGCACAAATGAAAATATACGCCCAGTGGTAGATGAGAGCCAGGCCACGTTGGACATCACAAATGGCCCGACTTTCTCTGTTGACCTCTTCGAAATTAATGACAGCTTCTCTCAAGCTATCGCGCTTGTGGCACACCACCTCGTTATCGACGTCGTGTCCTGGGGTATTGTTCTTGAAGACTTGCAGAATCTCCTCAACGGTATCAATCCGCCACCCCAGAGCTTTCCCTTCCACATTTGGTCTCAACAACAGGCTGAACAGGCAAGACAAGAGACAGCGAGCAAAGTACTTCCTGTCGCTGGAATCCCGCTTGCCGACTTGGAATACTGGGGAATGAATAACAAAGCGAACATCAACGCAGATGTCATTACTGAAGATATCGAGCTCAGCCCGAAGGATTCAATGCTGCTCCTGGGAGCTCACGACGCACTTGAAACTGAGCCATTAGATGTCTTCATCGCAGCACTGCTTGAATCCTTCCGTAGAGTGTTCTCCGATAGGTCCACAGTCACGATTCATAATGAAGGACACGGCCGAGAACCATTTAACGCCAAACAGGACCTTTCCCGCACAATCGGCTGGTTCACCACTCTGACTCCAATCCACTTACCTGTGCCCCCTGAGGAACCAACCGATATCATCAGTACTATCAAATGGGTCAAAGATTTACGCGAAAGAGTCCCAGACAAAGGCCGACCATACTTCGCACATCGTGTCTTGACAGAGAAAGGCCAAGAGCGATTCGCTGGTCATTGGCCGGCTGAAGTGACCTTTAACTACCTCGGAAGGATGCAGAACCTCGAACGGAAAGATGCGTTACTCCAAAAGATGGATGGCATTTCGACTAGTGATATTGGAGACGACGTGCCTCGTTTCTCTCTCTTTGAGATCACCGCGCTCGTAGCCCAAGGGATTATCAAGCTCTCTTTCAGTTTCAATCTACATATGAAACGCCAACCCGAGATCAAACGCTGGATTTCAGAGTGTCGCCAATGTCTTGTCGACGCTGTCGAACAGTTACTTCAACTGCGACCCGAGCCAACTTTGAGCAGTTTCAAGCTCTTGCCATTGTCTTACAATGGCATGTCGAAATTGTCCGCCGCACTGCCGCCTGGAACAACAATCGATGCTATCGAAGACATCTACCCTGCTTCTCCAATGCAACAAGGCCTACTTCTTTCTCAGTTGAAGCATCCTGAATTTTACGCGTATCATTGCATTTTCGAAGTGCAGTCCACAGATCCAGACCGCCCCGTCAATGCAAGACGAATTGCAGAGGCTTGGCAAATTGTTGTCCATCGACATCCTACATTGCGGACAGTGTTCATTGAAAGTCTGTCAAAGACCGGTATCATGGACCAAATTGTGTTCAAGGATAGGCCAGGCAGAGTCTCGTGGATATTGGACTGCGACGATGAGGACGTCGCCCACACCCTGAGGACCCAAACGCCTGTTGACTACCGCGAGTTCAACCCTCCTCATCGTCTCATGGTTTGCAAGACAAAGACAGACAAAGTATGGGTGAAGTTGGAGATGAGCCATGCGATCTGTGACGGAAGCTCCATTCCAAACCTGCTTCGAGATCTGGCTCGCGCCTACGAAGGCAAGCTATCGCGATCTGACTCCGGCCCACTGTACAGTGATTTCATCGCCCATATTCTTTCAAGTTCCAGGGATGCCGATATAAACTACTGGAAGGCATACCTATCTGGTATCGAGCCATGCCATTTCCCTAGCCTGCACGACGGGAAACCCGGTCCACACGAACTAGGATCTTACGAGGTTCACTTAAAGGATGCAGCTGGCATCCAATCCTTCTGCAAGAGGAACGGGGTGACTTTGTCAAATGTACTACAGCTAGGATGGGCTCTTCTCCTACATTGCTACGTCGGTACCTCTGATGTCTCTTTCGGAGTTGTTGCCTCAGGCCGGGACATCCCTATTCGGAATATTGAAGAAGCTGCGGGTTGCTTCGTGAACATGCTCATCTGTCGTACAAACTTCACAGATGAGACTCGCATCCATCAGCTCTTGGAGCAGCTCCAGATAGATTCCGTTAATGCTATGGCGCATCAGAGCTGCTCATTAGCAGATGTTCAGCATGAGCTTCAGTTGCCCTCGCTCTTCAATACCGTCTTCACGTTTCAGAGAAGACAGCTTTCGAGAGACCCGGAAAAGACGGCACTGGTCTACGAGAACGTTGAAGCAGCAGATCCCGGAGAATACCATATTACAGTCAATGCCGACGTCTCTGAGGAAGGGGTAACTGTGGATTTCGGCTTCTGGAAAGACAAAGTTTCCCCCACCCAAGCCCAAAATATGGTGGAGGCCTTTGAGCGCATCATTGCCAACATCGTCGCCAGCCAAGATAAATATCTGACAGTTGGAGACCTCGATTTCATTACTAGTGGCAGCCTACATCAGATTATGGAGTGGAATGATGAGTTGCCACCCCCAATTCGCCGATGCGTGCATGATCTCTTCCAAGAACAGGTATTACTTAGACCGCGCTCTGCTAAAGCTATCGAGGGGTGGGATGGACATTTTACTTACCAACAACTCAACGATGTTACCAATCGCCTTGCAGTCCATCTTAACACGATTGGCATCACGACTGAAACGTTCGTGCCAATTCTCTTCGAGAAATCCACTTGGGCTATCGTTAGTATAGTTGCCATCATGAAAGCTGGAGGTGCATACGTTCCGCTCGACCCGAAACACCCGCCAAGTCGTCTTAGACAGCTCATAGGTGATGTGGGGGCAAAGGTCGTCTTGTGCTCGAAGAATTACCATCCCAGGGCAAAGGAAGTTGCTACGACCGCATTCATTATCGACCGACAATCTATCGACCAGTTACCTCAAACAGGAGCTAAGCCACAATCGAATGTTACTCCAGACCATGCAGCCTACTGTTTGTTTACCTCAGGGACGACGGGCGTGCCCAAGGGAACGATCATTCCGCATCAGTCGTTCTGTACCAGTTCTTCTGCTTTCACCAGACTGATGAATATGGATGCCACTTCCCGTACCTTCCAGTTTGCCAGCTACACGTTTGATGCTAGCTGCGCCGAAATCCTTGGAGCACTCACTGTTGGCGCTTGCATCTGCGTTCCTAGCGAAGATGAGAGGATGAATGATCCTGCTGGTGCTATTCGCAGGATGAAGGCAACATGGTCTTTCCTTACACCTTCAGTTCTAGGCACAATGAAGCCCGAGTGGGTATCTTGCTTGAAGACGCTTGTAGTGGGCGGAGAAGTCGTCCCAGGGCCAGTCATCACAAAATGGAGCAGCAGTACTTGCCTCATCAATGGTACGTACTACTAATGAAGCATCGAGATTTGTAACTAACTTTGCAACAGCGTATGGGCCGACCGAAACCACCGTCTTCGCAGTTCTCAGTGTCAAGTCAACGCTCGGAGGTGAGCTGGTGGATACAGATGCTGGCACTATCGGCATCCCGTCCGGTTGCCGGTTGTGGGTCGTGCACCCTCGTAACCATGATAAGCTCATGCCCATAGGCAGTGTTGGCGAGCTTATCATCGAAGGCTATACTGCTGCCCACGGATACCTTGGTGACGAAGTCAAGACAGCGAAAGTTTTCATCAAAGATCCTGCCTGGGCCGCCACGCTGCCTTCCAAAGATGGAGACTTCCGTACTACACGTATGTATAAGTCTGGAGACCTCGTGCGATACAACTCCAATGGACCTATCAGCTACATCGGCCGCAAAGACACACAAATCAAGCTCAACGGGCAGCGTATTGAACTTGGTGAAATTGAATATCATGTTAAGAGCAAGTACCCGGAGGACGTTCAATCTGCCGTGGAGCTTGTTGCCCCAGCAAGTCGGAACTCGAGCAAGGCGCTTGCTGTCTTCTTTTCACAGGAGGGTGGCCAAAGAACTGGTTCAGGGGCCGCCATTCAACCTGTCTCATCTGAGCTTCCTGCCGCCGACGAGCTTTTGCTACCGATGGATGAGAGCCTACGAGAGCTGTGCAAGTCGATTGAGAATTCGCTTGCGGGAGTTTTGCCGTCATACATGATACCGTCAATATTCATCCCTGTCACGAAGATGCCATGGACGACTGCCAGCAAGCTCGATCGCAATCGCCTCCGAACTTTGGTGCAAAACCTCTCGAAGGAAGCCATGACGCCGTACAGACTTACAAGCGCGGTGAACAAGAAGAAGCCAATAACAGAGGCTGAGAAGAAGTTGCAGAAACTGGTCTGCTCAGTATTGAACCTACCGCCGACAGCAGTAGGCGTGGATGATAGCTTCATCGTAAGTCACAGACGCCCTTATTTGTTGATTATGACTAATCTTGCGAAGCGAATCGGAGGTGATTCTGTGGCAGCGATGCGGCTCGTCGCTGCGGCACAGGCAGAGCGGATCGAACTTTCTGTCATTGACATCTTCAAACAACCTAAATTGTCCGATCTGGCCGCGAAATGCAGTCCGGCTAAGGAAGATTCGAAGACGGAACAGATTATTGAACCATTCCAGCTGCTGCAAAGGCCACTTTCTAGTTCTCAGCTTCTCGATGAGCTCGCTGAACAATGCCGTGTCTCTAAAGACCAGATACAGGATGCATACCCAGTAAGCCCGCTCCAGGAAGCCTTTGTCACCCTTTCTATCAAACAGGCTGGCGCATACGTTGCGCAGCATATCCTGGCGCTTTCATCAACTGTGGACATGAAGAAATTCAAAGCGGCCTGGCAGAAAGCGGTGCAGGAGATCGACTTACTGCGCACTCGAATTGTGCAGGCAAAATCCGGTGCCTTCCTTCAGGCCGTCCTAGTCGAGGATCCCATCAACTGGCACGGGACGTCCACACTTCAAGAAGCGGGAAGAGAAGCGACTCAAGTCCCTGCACATATTGGTGGACCTCTGGCAGCCTACACCATCGTACGCGTCGATATGAATGAGCGTTACTTCGTCTGGACTCTGCATCACGCACTCTACGATGGTTGGAGCATTCCATTCATGCTGCAACGCGTGGAAGAGATCTACCGGGATGGCTCGTCAGACATTCCGAGAACTCCATACAGACAGTTCATCAAATACCTCATGGATACAAATAGCGAAGCTTCGACAAGGTTCTGGAAGGACAATTTGGCAGGAGCTGCTCCATACCAATTCCCACAGAGACCTCATTCTACATCTGACGAAGCTCCGAATGGCCAAACTCTAAACCACACAGTGCGCTTAGTTCCTCGCCGCCATAGCGATATCACTCCTTCCACGGTCATTCGAGCAGCCTGGGCGCTTCTTCTCGCTGCGTACACCGGGAGCGATGATGTCATCTTCGGTGAGACTTTGACTGGAAGAGATATTTCTGTTTCTGGCGTCACCGAGATGTGCGGTCCAACTTTGACAACTGTGGCTACTCGAGTTCAAGTTAATCATGGTTCAAAAGTGCTGGATCTCTTGCATTCAATTGCAAGGACTTCAACCGATCGCATTCTATATCAACATGTGGGCCTTGCAGATATCAAGCGCATTGACTCCGATACCGCGGTGGCATGCGATTTCCAGAATCTGCTTGCAATTCAAACTGGCGGCCAACAACCCACGGAGTCCATGTGGAAATTTCATAGCAATGGCATCCAATCGAATTACTTCACCTACCCCTTGGTTATTGAATGCAAGGTCGGTCAATCAACCATCGACATCGCAGCATACCATGACGAGAACGTCATCTCCAACTGGCAGGTTCAGCGAATTCTGTATCAACTGGACTCCATCCTGGGCCAACTAAATTCAGTAAACAATGTTCGCGACATCAAAGTCTTTAGCGAACAAGATATGGAGCTTCTTCAAGGCTGGAATGATCACGAGCCTGTAATCGTAGATGATACCATCCATTCTTTGTTCTTGAAACAAGCATCATTGCGACCGTACGCTCCAGCAGTTTCGGCATTCGATGGCGATTTCACATATTCTGAGCTGCGCGACCTTGCGTCTAGACTGGCTCAACAGCTCATCAAGCTCGGCGCCGGACCCGAGAAACTCATCCCACTCTGTGTCAACAAGTCGAGGTGGGCCGTGGTTGCTATAATGGGCATTCTCCTGTCAGGCGCTGCTTACGTCCCACTTTCACCTGAGCATCCATCCTCCCGACACCGCCAGATCATCCAAGATTGTAACGCCACTGTTCTTCTATGCTCTCCTGGCTATGAGAGCCGCTTTACTGGTGCGGTCAACAAAGTCCTGTCGATCAGCGAAAGCTCGATACGTCAATTTCCTCCTCGACATCGCGACATTCCAGTGCATGCCAGGAGCAATAATGTTTGCTACGTTTTATATACATCTGGCAGCACTGGAGTGCCCAAAGGTGTTGTCATTGAGCATCAAGCAATTGCATCTAGCTCCGCGGCTATCTGCAAAGCACTATACATGAAGTCATCCTCAAGGGTCTTCCAATTTGGCTCATTCGTCTTCGACGCATCGGTCATGGAGATTCTAACAGCATTGACCTGCGGCGCAACCATCTGTATTCCTTCTGAACAGGAGCGAACCGGAGACATCACTTCTGCCATTAACAAGCTGAAAGCGACATGGACGTGCCTCACGCCATCCGTCGCTAACGTTATCGAGTCGCCCGAAGCAGTACCTAGCCTCCACACACTTGCGGCCGGAGCTGAAGCCATGACTCCCGAAACGATCGAGAAATGGGGATCCGGCCTGCATTTGTTGAACGCTTACGGCCCGACCGAAGGAGCCATTGTTGCTGTCGCAAACGATCAAGTCTCAAGCCAGCGAGATCCATCAAATATCGGCAACATGTTGGAAAGCGGAAGAGCTTGGATCCTCAACCCGGATGATCCTCACCAGCTCTCTCCTGTCGGTGCTGTTGGAGAGCTCTGCATCGAGGGACCATTGCTCGCGCGAGGTTACCTCAACAATAGGGCCAAGACGGCAGAAGCTTTCATTGAGAACCCTGCTTTCATGAAATCCTTCACCAAGACCCTGGCGGTTCAAACAAGAATCTATCGCACGGGAGATCTGGTTCAGTATGCACCAGACGGCTCCATTCGATATGTAGGACGTAAGGATAACCAAGTCAAGCTTGCGGGTCAACGTATGGAGCTTGGTGAAATCGAACATCACTTGCAAGCCAACCCGCGCGTGCGACATGCTGTTGTCCTGATGCCAAAGTCAGGGCCTGGAAAGAGGAAGCTGACCACTGTCTTGGCTCTGCATCGCATCCCAAAAGATGTCTCGATTGCACAGCAAGCTTGGAACACTCCTTTAGCTGATGCCGAGGCCCTTCGTGAGATGAATGATATAAGGAATAGGCTTTCTGATCTGGTACCGTCATATATGGTTCCTGCAGTGTGGGTTGTCGTTCAGGACATCCCTACCTTGGCTTCAGCCAAACTGGACAGGAAGCAAGTCGGTGTTTGGTTCGAGGAAATGGATGATGATACTTATTGTCAGATTCTGGATATAGAGAGTAGCAGTGAGCTAGATGTTCCTGCGACAAAGACGAGCAAAGTGCTGCAAAACATCTGGGCGAAGGTGTTGAACCTCCCCATCGAAAAAACCAGGTTGAACGCATCATGGCTCTGTAAGTCGTTCCGTACCCCTAGCACTGCGCACTGTTGATGCTAATCATTATCAGCGCTCGGTGGAGATTCAATCACAGCCATGCAGCTCCTGGCGCGATGTAGGAAAGAGGGCATTAATCTCACGTTAAATCAAGTTCTGCGAAGCAAGTCTATCGCACAGTTAGCGGACAGCATCGGTAGTGGTGCTGGCGCTTCCGATCACGGGAAAGAACAACCCGACAAACCATTCGACCTTTCTCCAATCCAGCAGCTGTACTTCAAGTCAATCGGAGATGAAAAGGATTCGCATTTCAACCAATCATTTACCCTGCGACTTTCTCGTCACATCGAACTAGCGAGCCTGAAGAGCTCGTTGGATGCAATTGCCAAATGTCATTCCATGCTTCGTGCACGCTTCTTCAAGAACGAGACTGGAACATGGCACCAGATGATCCCAAGCAACGCGGCTGATGCTTATCAATTCCAAGTCCATGATGTTGCGTCGGTTAAAGCCATCCCCGACATCATTTCCAAAACCCAAAAGGGCCTCAACATCGTCCATGGACCTGTTTTCGCCGTCGATCTTTTCAACTCTCGATCGGGTGGCCAAATCCTTTTCCTGGCAGCACATCACCTTGTCATTGATATGGTTAGCTGGAGAGTCATTCTCGGAGATTTAGAAGAGGCGCTGGATTCTGGATCTTTTGAGTCGTTACAGAGCCCGCTGTCTTTCCAAATCTGGTGCCAGAAACAAGCCGAACATGCGCAGCAACACTCAGCCATCGAGGTCAACAACAAGGCCCAATTTTCCATTCAGCCTGCAGATCTTCTATTCTGGGGCATGGACAGCCGACGAAATCTCTACGGCGATGTTGAGCGCGATTCCTTCCTCATGGATGAAGACTCCTCGGAGCTTGCTCTCAATGACCACAGAATATTGAGAACCGAGGCTGTGGACCTCTTCGTCGCTGCAATTGTGCACTCCTTCTCGAGGGTTTTCATCAACCGGCAGACTCCGACTATCTTCAACGAAACACATGGCCGTGAGCCTTGGGAGTCCAGTAATATCGACCTGTCGCGAACGGTGGGCTGGTTCACCACCATGTATCCGATACACGTGCCTATTGGCGAGGATGAAGACGATGTGATCCAGACAGTACGAAAGGTCAAGGATTCACGAAGGAAAGTTTCCGATAATGGGCGACCTTACTTCGCCCATCGGTTCCTCACCGAGAACGGCCAAGAGCAATATGCAGACCACATGCCGATGGAGCTGCTCTTTAACTATCTCGGCAAGATGCAACAACTTGAGAAGGACGAATCGCTATTCCAATCGATGGAGTTTAATGAAGATGATGAAGCAAAGATGACGGATTTCGGTGCCAAGACGGCCAGACCAGCGCTATTCGAAGTTACCGCAGCTGTCGTTCACGGCCGCGTACAGTTCTCGTTCATGTACAACCGCCTGCTGAAGAACCAGAAGGGTATCCGTCGATGGATCGCCGAGTGTCAAAGAACTCTCGAAGAAATCGTCGGCAGCCTTGCGAAAATTGAGAATCCTCAACCAACACTTACGGACTTTCCACTGCTGCCTCTGGAGTCCTATGACAGGTTGGATAAGGTGATCAAGGCCTTCCCTTCTGCTGGGATTCTATCGTACGATCAGGTGGAGGATGTCTATCCTTGTGCTGCTATGCAGGAGGGTATGATCCTGAGCCAGATCAAAGATCCGGATTCGTATTTATCCTTCTCGGCATTCGAAGTCAAACCGAAATCTGGCAGTGTCGACGTGCGCAGATTGTCTGCATCCTGGCAAAAGGTTGTTGATCGCCATCCAGCTCTGCGCACAGTATTCGTAGATAGCGTGTGTTGTGGTGGAGTCTTTGATCAGATTGTTGTGAAAAACCCTGACAGCGGTGTTCTCACTTACACGTGCACCGATGCCGAGCTGATGGACAAGTTGCGATCGATTAAGTATAACAGACTCAACGGTAAGAGGCGACCACGGCTTCCACATCAGTTCACGATTATACAAACAAACTCTGGAAGAGTCATCGTCAAGATGGAGATCAATCACGCCGTTATTGACGGAGGATCTCATGCCATTATCCGTCGCGACTTGGAAAATGCGTATGAAGGACGTTTGCCCGAGGAGGAGGGGCTGCGTTACAGCGACTACATCAAGTATCTCCGCAGTTTGCCTCCCAGAGCGGCCGTGAAGTTCTGGAAGGATCAACTTCGCGGACTTCAACCCTGCTACTTCCCAGTGTCGCCACAGCATTCTTCCAAGCAAAGACAACTGCATTCCGTATACATGGATTTCGACCGATATTCAGATTTGCAGAAGCTCGGCGAGAGGAGCAGTGTCACCTTCTCAAATATAATGCTCGCGGCTTGGGCGATTGTCTTGCGCACATACACTGGGTCTTCCGACGTTTGCTATGGTTATCTGACATCTGGCCGCAATATCCCAATCGATGGTATCCAGAACGCGGTTGGGGCTTTCATCAACATGCTGGTCTCTCGTGTCGGTCTTACTCGATCCACGTCTCTCCTTGAAGTATTCCAGAAAGTTCAAAATGACTTCATTGAGAGCTTGCCGCATCAGCATTGCTCATTGGCTCAATTCCAACACGACTTAGGACTTTCCGGAAAGGCGCTGTTCAATACGGCCGTTTCCATCCAAAATAACGTCTCGGCTTCGGATGACATCCCAGAACCGAATGTCACATTCGAGCACTTGGACGCATTCGACCCCAGCGAATTCGCCATCACAGTCAACATCGAGTCTAGTCGCAACGACGAGGCAGTACTGTTCACGTACTGGACTGACTCCATCTCTGACGATGAAGCGAGGAATATATCATCTACCATGGCAGATATCCTCACTCAAATTCTTATTGACCCGAACCAAACCATCTCCGAGCTCGATGAGGCTATTTCTGAGAAGCCGCGGCAAGAGGTCGAGTCCCCCGCTCCGCCGTCAGTCATGCCAACCCCAAGGTTGGAAGTTCCTGATCTAGGATTGCCTCTTCATCCACCAAATGCTGAGGGACCCTCCGTCCCAGCCGCTATGCCGCTAGGCGCTCCCGACTGGGGAAGCCTCATCCGATCAATTGTCAATGAAGTTGTTCCCGAAATCGTTGACCGGATGCTCTCTAAGCACAAGCTTGCCCCAGCTCCAGCAGGGGCCACAGTCAACAACGTGACCACTCAAATGGTTGGAATGCTTAGCAGGAAAGCATCACAGTCGCTGCGGGCCAGACCTACGGTTGAGACAGGTTCAATTCGATCGAGGCGTTTGAGCGTGGCCAGTGATACCGAGAGCAGAATCAATATCGCTGCCGATATGGTCGCGGCTGCAGGTGTTATGGCAACTGAGGCTCTCAAATCTGTACCTCCGGATTTTGTGGAGAAGAAATTGTTGACTTTGTGGAGTGAGCTTTTGGATATGGTGGAGGATTCTATAGGGACTGATGATAGTTTCTTCGTAGGTTTTTTGGGTTGTCAATCAAGACAATTGCTAACAGTTTGAAGCAACTTGGGGGAGATAGTATTATCGCGATGCGTCTTGTTGGCGCTGCGCGAGAAGAAGGCTTGTCGATGACGGTGGCGGATGTGTTCAAGAATCCTACTTTTGCAGATATGGCCAGAGTATGTGAGTCTGACCCTTCCAAGAAATGATGCTGACGAGTACAGGTTGTTCGGGTGGCTGGGGAAGTTATTGATCAAGTCATGTCTCAAGCCGGCGGGGAGTCCTCTACGGCTAAGGGTGCCTCCGGAAGCCATAAGCCTTCACTGAAGCTGCCAGAGAGAACGGCCTCAGCCTGGAAGGACTTCCAATCCATCGTTTCCGACCAAGCAATAGACGACGACGATGACGGTGGAAAACCGCTGACTAACAGGGTTGATCGAGAGCAGTCAGACCAGATGTTCAAGAAATGGCAAGGATTCGGCTCAAATCTTCAATCTGGAACGTTACCACAGCGCGTGCCGAGCCAAAAACGCCAAATGGCAACACCCCAGACGATCCACGAGGATCCTTCGGCCACCAAATCGGTTTCACTGCTTGGAGATCCCAATGTTGACAGCGTTATCTCTAAGGTGCAGGTATTCAAAGGTGGTATTTCCGATGTCTTACCCGTTACCGATTTTCAATCCCTCGCCATCACCGGTACGCTGCTAGAGTCCAAGTGGATGCTGAACTACTTTTATCTCGATGGCGATGGCCCGCTTGATCTCCGAAAATTGAATCAGACCGCTTTCCGTCTCGTCCAGGCTTTTGACATCCTGCGGACTGTGTTCGTGCCTTATGGAGACCGGTTCCTGCAGGTTGTCCTTCGCAAACTTCAGCCCGACTTCCTATTCCAAGAGACGGATCTGGACCTTGATACCTTCACGGAAGAACTTCGTCAAAAGGATCGCGAACATGGACCTCGTCTCGGCGAGACTTTTGTCCAATTTATCGTCGCTAAGCAGAAGAAACTTGAGCACTATCGTATCTTCATGCGACTGTCTCATGCTCAATATGACGGTTACTGTCTACCAAAGATTCTGAGCTCGCTCCAAGCGGGATATAACGGCCTGCCAATCTCCTCTGTACCGAGCTTCGGTAACTATGTGCGAGAGTCGGCGAAGACTGCTCCTGGTGCACACGACCACTGGAGAGAAGTGCTCCGAGGTTCCAAGATGACTGAGATCGTGAATCGATATGGTCCGAACTATCAACGATCCGCCGGCAGAACCATCACTCTCAAACAGATGCTCACAGTCCCAACACTGTCGCACGTTAACATCACCACAGCCACTGTTATGAAGGGTGCGTGGGCATCGACACTAGCTCGCATTGCAGGCCAATCCGACATTGTCTTCGGAACGGTTATTTCTGGCCGCAATGGGTCCGTTCCGAACGTAGCGAGCATCATCGGCCCTTGTCTCAACATGGTGCCTGTGCGAGTCGTCTACCGTCCAGAGTGGACAGTACTTGATCTTCTTGGCTACATTCAAGATCAGCAGATCGCAAATATGCCATATGAGTCACTCGGTTTCCGAGAAATTACTCGAAACTGCACCGACTGGCCCGACTGGACAAACTTCTCCAGCGTGCTTCAGCACAATCAAAACATCCACGAAGATGGTGCTACGCTCCAGCTCGCAGGCATAGAATATCGGGTCGGCGCTGTGGGTTCGCAAGAAGACTTTGCTGATTTCTCTATCTTATCGGCTTCGAAGGGAGGCGATCAGCTCGAGGTTTCCCTCACCTATGCCCCGAACAGTACCATTACAGAAGAGTACGCACAAAACGTCTTTGACATGCTTTGCGCGACTGCCATAACCTTCGCCGAAGATCCATATACTCTTCTCCCGTCACCCTCCGAACTGGCTTCGCACTCGTCCCAAGCCGTGTCGGAGAAATCATGCAAGAAATCCGCAGAGAAGCAGCCCGTCACCCTACCCACCGATACCGGGCTCTCAAAACACGAAGTCAATACCCTGGCCACCAAGCTCCGCTCTGCCTGGGAACAGATCCTGCGCGACGAAAATGGCAACCCTGCCACCTTGGAGTTAAATTCTAGTTTCTTTGAACTGGGGGGTGATATCATGGGGCTGGCGCAGGTGGCGAGTATTCTTGATCAAGACGGCCTAAGGGTGAGGGTTGAGGATCTGATTGATAAATGTGTTTTCGCAGAGCAGGTGGGATTGTTGGCGGTTGAGAGGAGGAAGGAGGTCGAGAAGGAGGAGCAGAGTCCTTGGGGAGAGAAGGGGAGAAGGGTTGCGGTTAAGAGCGAGGCGAGGACGGAGTTGGAGAGGAGAGAGAGTGGCAGGATTGGTGGGTTGGTTAGGCGGATTGGGCTGAAGAGGAAAGGGACATATTTGAAGTAGGTGGATGTTGAGTCAGATTGTATTCTCTTTTGTACCCACGCTTTCTCTTGTAGTGTATGTTCCCAGCGTTGGAGGTCAGATTTTGGGTTTCCGGAATACTTTGACCCTATCCGTTTGTTTTGCACTCATTTCCTGAGTTGTGTGCACTTTTCTTATGTAGTAATGTCTTGTTATATCTGAGGAGAGATCTTGCTTCTGTTACTAATCGTCGTGAAGTTCTACCATTTCCCATCCTCCGACTAGACGAGCCGGATGCTATATGTCTATTTAAAGTAGCGGTTGGCCATGTTAGGTTAGCTCGTCGGTTATTCTTCCACATATGGCGTCGTCGCTCTTCATTATCAAAATTTGCATCTCCAGCATCCACTCTCCGTATCCATCTCAATGACGAGTAATGGAGAGAATACAGATAAGTTTAACGGTCTTCTGCTATTAGCTGCTTTGATTTCGTCCGCCTCTCGTCACATGCTGGCCTTGGCCGGCTTCTCAGTAAAACCAAATTACAGCATACTTCCCTGTCCGGCGGGACACACCAGGGTAACATCCTCGGCTTCAGCTTGAAGTCTACCTGCCATTTGTAGCTGAATTAGAAATCCTTTCGTTAAGGCACCTGGATTTACCTTTTATAAAGCTTCCTGCAGTCATAATCCGAAGATGTGTGGAGCCAAAGGAGGGGTATTGGGGTGACATAGTTAGTGGTGTCCTGCAGGAGGTGAACTGGCGCGGTAATCCAAGCATGGAAGCCCTTGCTAACTCTATCCAAACCTCCGATGATCTTTTTTAAACTTTGCGTGCATTGCGCTTTGCCGCAATAACGGCTAAGAGTGGCAAGCAGTTCGTCTACGAGCAGGAGACGATTAACCCTTTGGTTGGAATTTGCGGTTGTGGTGTTGAGGTAGGATAGTGTCGCACTGGACGTGTGTGTGAACGAACATTGAAATTGTGCGTAAGAAAGAAGAGGCACAAAATGAGGTGAATGTATTGTCATTCTGTGTGTGTACGACAGTGTGTGTGTGTCCTCTATGTAGGAGTGATGGAATGAGTTTGCTTTGTGAGTCGTCCGTGACTGCTAAGCGAGCTGCTGCCTTAGGCCCTTGGCGTGCGACAGATAGCCAAGGGAAATATGGCTACGGGGAAGAGCTTGCCCCTCACGCATGGCGCAGAAAAAGTGGCATGCTTGGGATGTCTACTACAAATTACAGCCTCTTCAGCACCCTTCCTCTAGTTCTCCTCCGCCTGTAATTTTGACCATAAGTAGCCTTATAAACCTAGATTTAGATGCTTAGATATAAAGATTATGTATTTAAGAGAATATATACGATAAAGGCGGAGGTGAAATTGTTGCCGGAAAAGTGACCTCCTGCTAGTCGGACATACAATCCACTGACTTGGCATTTCTCTACTGTATATAGCCTCTGCTCGCCCTCTAGATTCTCAGGTCCTTAATGCAATCTTGTTCAGTCTCTTAATGTCTCCACAAGCACTAATCCCGGTAACAGAATATAAATAAAATAAAAACTTATTATTATAAATGTAATGCAAAAGTTTGTCGAAACAAAAAATTAAGAAATTATTTTAAAACTTATTTACATATAATATTATTCAAATATTAAAATCAAAGCTTAAAGTTATGATATAAACTTAAAATGTTAAGCTAGTTAGAAGGTCGGTTAGGAAGAACGGCACGTGATCTTTTAGTTGAGTGTGATCAGGACTGGGGGCAGCCAACGTGCACGAGTCAATCCCCTAGACATAATAATAGCTCCACTTCTCTCTTTAAAGCTTGAGGGAATAGGGTTTTATCTCGTTCTTGCATCTTAAGATTTTTAGTTCAGTTCTTTGCTACACTGAATATCTCCTAAATAATTTCTCCATGTTTCTCCTTACAAGGAAAAGTTGTTTTAATGGACTCTATGAATTGGATTGATGCTTTCAAATCCCTTCATTCAATCTCCTGATTGTTGGAGCTCCTAGAACCACAAAATATTCCAAGCCAATAAGGATCGCTATTTATAGCGTGTACTGTGCAAGTCCGTGTGTCAAGTAAGAATCTCGAGGTGCAAAGAACTTTAGCAAAAACTTGGACTGTGCGAAGATGAACATTAGTCTACGCTATCTATAATGTCCTCAAAATCAAAGACACCATTCATCTTTCTTGGAACCTCCTTGGAACCTCTTTAAAACCTTGTTCGCATGTCGTTCCCTGTTGCCCAGAACTTTACCCGAAGGCAGCATTGAAACTCCTTGCTCTCCATCGCCGTCCATCCAAAATTCCAGAGCCAAGCTGAGGTCAAACGTTCTCTACTTAAAACATCAACCCACTGTATCAATATATCAAATCTAGATCGCTCAGTCCAACAAGACTTGTGCTTTACCGATAAAGAGCCAAATATTAGCTGCGTCATTCTTCAGTTCTTCAACATGGTCCCTGATAATTACCAGCCCAGGTTCCTGGCTTGGCCCGGAGGGAGAGAACGTGTTCGACTTACGGCAATACGGGAGTACGGCGTTCAGCAACGCCTGAGATGCCCAATCTATCATGTAAATGGAATACCCATGCGCACCCATCTGTGCCTTACTGGTGGAGCCGAATGCGCAACCCGGGGTATCAAGGTCGCAAGTGAGGGAATATTGAAGGTGGTGGTTACAAAGCATAGTTAAGCATCTAAATATGCCCATATAGCTATATAGGCCCAGGATCCATCGCCATGTCGAATTCCAACATATCGTATACATTGGTAGGTAGACCGTCAAATTGCATCATATCAAACATTGAGGAGCTGTAGTCCATGCTGGGGAATATGGCGGATGAGCCGTAAGGAAGACATGAGGCCGCATTTAGTGCTGCTGTATCGTTCACGGAAGGATCTATGCCATTGAAATCGTTTGTTGGTGCGATATTCAATTGGTCTTGGGCGTAGTCTGGCGGAGCCACTTCCCTCATCTCTCCACTATTTGAATGCTGTTGTGGTGAGCAGTACGGCAGACCTGATTTATCGCTCACTGACGCCGTAGGTGTCCGTTGCGGAGCTGTCCCAGTGGTTTTATGTCTCCGGTTCCGTGCCTGTTTCACTCGCTCCATCCTTACCTTTCCCACTGCTTTCATGATGCTCCGCCACTGATGCGTACTTCTATAGTCCGTAGGCGAATCCCATTGTAGCGCAACACTCTGCTCCACAACCCGCCACGCCCGCTCCACATTCTTCCCAAACGGGCGCCTGCAAAGTTCGGAAAGCATAACGGCCATGGCGAACCAGTCGTGGTAGCAGCCAGACTTGCTAACAATCAATTATAATTAATCAATTGATTGGCAATTGATTGATTCGATCCAATCAATCAATCCAATTGCCGACCTGGATTTTTTCCAATCAATTCAATTAGAGAGCTGTAAATTGATTGATTGATTAATTAATTGATTAGTTACATAAGGCTGCAAAAGTAGGTGTAGATGCCTTATACAGGCAATTTTTTAGTGTTGCAGAGAGGTTACCCCTGAGAGGGCCTTCCTAATTAGGTATAGTAGAATCAGATTAGGAGCTTCTTACACCTGAATTTTCTTTAACTACTTAAAACACTAACATTCGTGTACCTAAACACGATTTAAATAAATATTTATACAGTTTAAGAAGCCTACTAAATCCTCTAAACGGAAGCGTAAAAGCTTAGTTTATATATCTAAGTTACAAACCTTTAAACAGGAGCTACGTGATGTCATAAGCTAGCAGGAACTAAATATATCTTTAGAATTTGTTAATGCCGCCCTACTCTTAAACGCCGTACCATACGAGCAATCTGACGACGATTTTAATAAAAGATTTAAGAATAACTTTAATAGGATAGATTAGATATGTCTGCTAGAGTTTATAAAGCCTCTATATATCTAAAGGTATAAAAAAAGCTAGATTTATTAATATAGGTATTAGATATATTTACGTAGTAACCTGAATTATATTTATTTTATATATAGATACTACTATTAACGTAAGGTAATTAACACTAGTAGGTAAAATAAATATAATATTATTTATTTTACTTTAACTACTATAGCTTACCTATAGGGTAATTAATATAACTATAATTATATTCTATTTAGGATACTAAAAACTCGCCTTGAAGCTAGCCAGAAAATACTAGTAGGTTTTATTATAAATAGAATTAAAATCCTATAAGATATAGATAATGCTTTTAGTAACTTTAATATATAAAGCTTTAAACTAGCTATTATAAGCTAGCTACTTAAAAATAATTACTTTTTATATAAGCTTAAGACTTTAGTTTTTAAAGTTTTAATAAAAGTAGCTAACCTTAAGGCCTCTAATACCTTCTAGAAGAATTACTAGAGCGTTATTTAGTATATTCTATAGCTATTTAACTATCTCCTTCTAAAAGTATATAAAGAACTAGATTAGTCTCTTATAAAAATTTATATTTCTTTTAATGGATAGATAGCTAAAAGTGGTAAGAAAACCTTCTATAGTATAATAGCTTACTATATTAATATAAATAGCTAGATTAAAGATTTATTTATTATACTACCTTAACTCTTTAGCTCATATAGTGGAGAGAGGATTACTAAAGTAGTATACTAGATTTTTAAAAAGTTTAGTATTTTTTTTTCTAAGTTTAATTACTTCATACTTAATAACGCTAGCCTAAATAATATAGTAGTTAAATTAATTATTTATAAATATAGCTTTAATCCTAAACGCTAACGCCTTTACTATAGTTTTTATATTATTAATCTTATTAGCTAAATAATTATCTTTAGAGTTAATAAAGACTCTTTTAATAATAAGTAGGCATAGGAAAAAGTAGAGGAATAGTTTTTATAAAAATAATAAAAATAAAAACCTTTTAAAATACTTATTAATATTCTTAATTACATCTATACGCCTTTATAATATGATTTTATTTAAAGTTTTTAAAAGACTAAAGTAGTCCTACCTAACAGCTAGCAGGCCTTTATACTAAAGAAAGTTATTAAGTTATTATTAAATAGAACTTTTTTTATATTATCTTTAAAAGAGCTACTAAGATACCAGAGACTCTTAATATCTATATATAGTATTATATTAAAAGAACTTAAACTAATAAGGTTTATTAATAAGTGAGAGGATTAAAGCTCTATAATATATCTTATTAGATAATATCTAATAGCCTTATCTTTTAGAATTAGGTAGTTATTATCTAGTATATTTAAGTGCTTAAGCTTCTTAAAGAGGCTACTTTAAGACTTAAAGACAGAGAAACTTCTAGCTAGTTTAGTATAATTTATAAAATTATTCTAACTTTTAAAGTAATCCTAAAGGCTTATAAGAATCTATTTAAGTAGTATAGTTCTGTTAATTTTAATAAAACAAATACCCTAAAAAATCACCTAGTAATTAATATTTAAGTAGAATAGAATAAGCTTTAGAAATACTATAAAAAACTTAATAATTTGCTTATATACTACGCTGTAACTATTCTCTATTTATATTATAAGCTTTATTATAACAACTCTTAGAGGAAGTACTTAGAGTAGATTAAGAGTTCAGATACTTAGTTTTAAAAGCTTTAGAGTAAGTATAAAGGTAAGCTAGACAAGCTATTAACACTAATCCAAAAAAAAAAACTAAGATTACTTTAAATCTCTAAGAGTAGATTAATTAGTATGCTAATTCTACTTCTCTTAACTTTAGTAAGAAGCAGAGTAATAAATTTATATGCTGGAAGAAAGAGGAGCTAAATCTACTCTAGAACCACTTATTTTCTATTAGTCCTATCTCCTACTGGATTGCCTATTACTATAAGTATCTAAAGCTCTTTTAGCTTGCTCTAGATGTCCTATTAATCCCTGCCTTAAGCTGCGAATGCGAGAGGCAGTTCTCTGAGATTAGTAACTTTCTAGAGCCTCATCAGGCAAAGCTCTCTCCACAATTACTATCAGCTATCTAGTGTGTGAGATGTTAGCTGGAGGCAGGATTCAAGCGCCTAATAGAGCTCTATAACGCCCCAGAACTCTCTCTAGAGACTATCGAACAAGTATACAAGCTCTGTGAATGGGATTCGGACGAATAGGCAAATTTCCTAATCAGGTAACCTCTAAGATGTACTCCGCAATAGATCTAATCAATCAATCAATCAATTTCCAATTTAATTGGGCCTATTTTTTCGAATCAATCAATCAATCCAATTGACGACCCCATTTTTGATCAATCAATTCAATTGGCGCTGCGATAATTGATTGAATTGATTGTTAGTAACTCTGGTGGTGCCGGTGGGAGGGAGCTTCAATCAGGCTGTCACATATTGTTTGGTTATTAGTCTTTTCCTTTTCTTTACATCAGCTATACATTGGCTGAAAGACTGTTTCTAACATCTTCGGCATTTTAATGGGAGGTATGGTTACATTCAAATACTCTCTTTTCGGTCTGAACCTCCGCTATAGCCCAGTCCATCACCTGTGCCCAAATTTTACAATAGAGTTTTCAGAAGGACATCTCGCTTATACCTACCCGGACTTTTCTCCCCGTTTCCCATCCCATTCTTTGTGGGGTGTTGATCAAGGCAATACACACCCTTCGGTAGTTCCGAGCACGGCGTCTGCAAGTCGCACTTCAACATTCACCTTTTTGCATCTGTGTAGAATGCAAGATCAACGTTTCTGATGTGTTCCGGCCCGGTTCGGACCGTCAAGCCCTTAACCATCGATATTCAATATTTTGGTTGATGGAGTGGTAGATTCAGCCGCTACCACTTAGCATTATTAATACCGACGGAGGCCGTGAAATGCGCGACTCTAGTCTCGGTTTTTCGGCCGACGGTCCGACTTGTTTCAACTAACTAGTACAATACCAAGGATGCCCCTCATAAACGCTTGTCAACAAGTTCTCACTCTACTCAAGATTAGCTACAAATAAAGCGGGGCCATATTACACAGACAGTGCAGAGAACAAAGCAGCCACACACTGCCACAGGCTGAGCCACACCTCTTATTCAGTTTACCCAACCCTAAGGTAATGCCACGGCATGGCAAAACTCAAACTCCATGTGCATCACCTGTGATAGGCTGGATGAGCATTTGAGGTGCAGGTTTCAGCTCGGAAAGGTAACAGATCTTCAGAGTTTGGGTAGAAGTAGCCATGGTATCTCTTCTATTCTGCAAACGCTTCAGAATAAATAATATCTGTTTACACCTGCTTTGAAGAGTCATTCTTGATCTTTCAACACTTTCATAAGTTTCAACAACAGTAGAAACCAAATTCTCACTCATCTCATCCGCTTACCATCTCAAACCACAATGCGTCCCCTGGGTCTGAAAACGCGAATTGGGCTGGCACTATTCGCCGCCAACCTCAGCATGTGTAGCTTCCCATACGACGGTGGCCTCATCGGAGGTCTCAATGTCGTCCCTTCTTTTAGGGAAGCTCTCGATCTCAATTCCACCTACACAGGGCTGAACGTCGCCATCGTCAACCTGGGCTGCGTTGCCGGCGTTCCTTTATCCAGTTATCTTCTGCATCGCTGGGGATGGAAGAAAGGATTAATGGTTGCCAATCTGTTTGGGATCGTTGGAGCGCTCATTTCAGCTTTATCAGTACACCGTACGCCATTCCTCCATCTTCTATAATTCCAACTCGAAGGTATGCTTTTGCTGACGGCTGTGAAGGAAACCAGCTCCTTGCAGGCCGATTCCTCCTGGGTATCAGTTTTCCAATCTCTGGAGCGGGTGCGCCAGCCTGGGTCATGGAAATCGCGCCTGAGAAACATCGCTTGGTGCTCACAAATCTGATGATTACTGCGTTACCGTTCGCTGGAATGATATCTGCGATCATTGTTCTGTATACCAGCCCCATGAGGTCGAGTTGGGCTTGGAGAAGTCCTATTTTGGTAGGATGACCCAGGCTCCACGTTTCTCGAAATAGTGCTGAACAAATTCAGGGTGAAATGTTTGGGCCACTGGTCAGCTTACTTCTTCTTCCCCTTTGCCCGGAAAGTCCCCGTTGGCTGGCCGGCAAGGGCTACAGTGAAGCAGTGAGTACAAAACCCGGGAATATGTTCCATGTGAGGCACTAAAGAATCGACCAGGCTCTCACCACTATGGCTCAACTACATAAAAGCGGGGATGTGACACACCCTTTTGTAGTTGCGGATTATGAGACAATGATGGCGTATATTCATGCTGATAAGGGGGTCGAACGAACAATGGGGTGGAAGAACCTAATATCGCCCCGTGAGTATTTGGCCCAAATCACTCATTCCGCAAGCTAATCTTTGGTTTTCCTTATTAGCTTCTAACCGACGGCGGTTTATCATTGCGGTGTTGGCTTTTTTGTTTCTGCAGGTCTCATCCTGTAACTTTGTGCTGTAAGTTCTGTACCATATCCCATTCGAGCTCATCTGGGATTGATTTCTTGTAGTTATTTTGCTACTATCATTCTCCATGCCGCGGGAATCAAGAATACGGAAACTCTTCTGAAACTGAGTGTTGGAGCTTGCGCCTTTGCTGTGGCGTCCAATATTTCAGGTATTTATCTCGTTGAAAGACTAGGCCGGAAGTTCATGTTTAGTAAGAAATTTCCGTTCGCGCCGACGAAACATTGGCCATGCTCCCGCTAATGTCTTTAAAGTACTGGCTACAGGCATCTCTATGATCTGTCTCATTGTTTTCAGCATCGTCACAAACCTAAGCGAGAAGAATCATCTCATCCGGTATGGTATAGTAGCCGCAATATTCATCTTCATCTTCCAGTGGGCTTCCTTTGCCGCCTGGTATGTGTCCTCCCCCAGGTATTCTCCTGGCCCTGAATATTAAAATACTAATCATGATATGCTAGGCTACCACTCGCATATTCCTACCCCCCCGAGATCCTCAAGCATTCCCAGCGCGCCAAAGGTCTATCCGTCAGCCAGGCTATCGGATATGCTTTTGCGACGCTGATGGCATACACTATTCCAATGGGAATTGAGCACATCTCCTGGAGATTCTATATCATCAACGCGATTTGGAATCTCGGCATCATGGCTGTCATTTGGTTTTACTTCATCGAGACCAAGGGTAAAACCATGGAACAAATCAATCTGGAGTTCGAAGGCATTCAGGATGTTACTAGTGGCTCCACTGAAGTGCTTAGTTGTACAACCTACAGTTCAAGCCGCAATACGGATGTTGATGTTGAAGGTGTTACGCATCTAAAGGTAGGGGAGAGGAAGGCGGATGATGAAGAACGTTAGGATGGATTCCAAGAATATAAGGAATAAATTCGGGAATGTGAGTGTGGGTAGATGGGTAAGAAATTATCTGTGTGAATCAAAACAGACGTCTGATTTGGAAAATCTGAATTGGCCGGTTTGAAAAGCTTGAGGGTCCGTCTGGTGTATTTCACGAATTGGGAGTTATTCAATCCGTCTGACGGCTTTTTATTAAGGGTACATGTGTATGAAATATATGGTCGTAGCTCCCTTTAGAGACTAATTTATATGTACACTGCGCAGAGGGACTTGCTAGTGGAAGGCACTCTTCAACATAGCACCACCTTGTTTCAGCTCCGACAAAACATTACCATGTACATCACCTCCAAAGCTGTCACTCCAGCTCCACAACGCCCATAATCATAGCTACCAGAAAATTTTAAAGCTAGGTATAGGTTTTTGGACAGAAGGATTAAATATCGGCTAGAGAGGGCGGAGCTGAAGTGCCAGTTGAAGACCGAGGCGTACTCAGTTCCAGCGCAACTACATACATGATGTGTATATCAACATTCTGACTTTCCCGCTCCCTACCCAGCCAGTGTCAATCTCACTAGGGACTGCTATTATTGAACTAGGTAATAATGTTTAAAGTCCCAGTCGTGTTTCCAAGATTGGCAATCAATGAATTTCTTACTTCGTTTCTATTGGATATGTTCCAAGGTTCTTAATTCGGAGTAGCCGGCCATCGTCCACCGTGTGCTTCCGAGCTTAGAGAACTGAGCTGTAGGGAAGTGAAGGACCAGAAGTTAACGCGAGCAAACTGTTCCAATAGGCAGGTGCTGTAATGGGCCCTGCGTCTGAACGTACCTCTCTACCAACTACCTCTTTTCGTCACGTGTCACGGGTGCTCACCTCTGAGCCTCTGCCTTGAAATTTAAATAATAAACACATCTTATACCATACTTTTGTTTTCGCCAACTCCCTGCTCTTGCTACACCTTCAATCATAGAGCACCCTGGTCGTGGTTTGGATTTGGCCGCGCATAAAAGCGTCTCAAAGTGCACATACTCACTCACACGTATATACTTAAGGAATGAGGAAGCCTGGAAAAGATTTATTTCTTTCATGCTTCAATATCTTGCGATAAGATTACTTATGTATTCGCAACCCCTGAGTCACGTGCCTTCGCATGCCACGGGTCCCGGCTGGAGCCAAGACCGTGATCAGCGTTTCAAAAAGGCCCTTCTGCCCACTTTGCCCCGCCTGAACCGTCAATAGTTTCCTTGTCGTTCGTCCTTAGCCTCAGTCGCACCCTCTCCAAACTCGTCTCTATCTCTAATGACCATGTTAAACCCTACATGTCTTGAAAACCACGACAATGGACGTCGATCCAACCACAATCGAGACACCCCAACCTCGTCCGTATCATCCGCGAGCCCACAGAGTCTGTTTGGCCTGTCGTCGACGGAAGGTACGTTGTGACAAGAAACAGCCGTGCCAAAACTGCACCAAAGCGAACCTCCAATGTGTGTTTCCACTACCCGGTTCTGGATTCGGTCATCAGGCAGTTCTGGACGGAGAATTGGTTGGACGACTACATCGATTGGAATCCACGATCAAGGCGTTAGTTACAGCCACTGGGGAGAGTAATGTTGATGCTGCGATCCAAAGCATCGTAAATCGCTTTCAGACTGTGAACAAGACGCAGACTCCTCCTCCACCAACAGAGTCAGGTTCCCCGCGGGTTATCAATATATCTAGCCAACAAGCATCTCCAGAATCCACTTCATCATGTCGCAGAGACGATTCTTCGCCGTGGACTCCTTACGGTACGGCTCCTGGAAGACTGGTCAAGGACGAGGGTCGAGATAGGTACATAAGTGGTTTATTCTGGAGCACTTTACACTCTCAAGTACGTCAAAATGATAATAGCACTCCTACCATCATGGAACTGACATTTATCTCCAATTTAGCAGTTTGACGAAGCTCCTGAAATAGCCGACGGATCCGAATACGGGGACTACTCATCAAGTTCCCCACCCCCATATTCCGAGCACGACTATTTCTTCGACTCCAACTTCTCAAGCGAAGACCTATCCACTTTCCATCCCCCCCAGGGTCAGCGGTACAAATCTTGGGAATTCTTCAAGACAAGCGTGCTCCCACTAGCCAGATTACTGCACGTGCCATCCATCGAGCCAAGAATTTTAGAAGCTCTGGAATCCCTTCGCGGTATCCCAAGGCCATTAGAGGCGATCATATTTGTGGTATACTACGGAGCCGGAACCAGCATCTCCTCTGAAGAGTGCTTTGAAGAATTCCTTGAGGACCAGAGCGTACTGCTCACACGATATCGAATATGCGTTCAGAAGGCACTGGCGAGGGCGAATCTTGTGCGCACCGATGATATTCTGGTGTTGCAAGCGTTTGTACTATTCCTAGTGCTCCTGCGGCGTCATGATCCAAGATTATCGTGGAATTTAACCGGGCTGGCAGTGCGTTTAGCACAGTCGCTCGGGATGCACCGCGATGGAGCCTCCTTGGATTTGAGTATTTTTGAAGCTGAGATGCGGAGGAGGATATGGTGGAATATCTGCCTCCTAGATACTCCTGCCTCAGAAGATCATTCTTGCTCCTCTACCATGTAAGTGTGATTAGTCTACCTTCAGAAAGCCCGACGTTGCTGAATCACACACCCAGACTCGAAATAAGCAGCTTTGATGCAAGCCTCCCACGCAATCTAGATGATACCGATTTCGACCTCCATACCCCCGACTTTCCACCAGAACGAGAAGGCATGACAGACATGTCATTCACTCTCTCCCGCTGCATTTCCACAGATCTATGGCGCACGATGATTGATATAAGACGAGCTACTTGTAAAGGCAAGAGTTTCGCTTCCATGTCTACCTCCGAAAAGGTCGACTGGGTGAATGAGCAACAGGCATACCTTGAGCAACGTTTTCTTCGCGATTGTTCAAGTGCCGTGCCTTTGCACTGGGTAAGTTTTCCTCAAACACGTTCATCCGCCAGAGAAAAATTTTTAATACCAGGCTCCAGCTCACGGCAACACATGTACGCTGTATCATGAGCAACCTCCGCCTCTTCATCTACCATTCACTTACCCCAGATGCCAATCTGACAGAAGAAGACCGCGACCAAATTTTTGCTACCGCAATCGAAGGCATGGAGCATTCATACCGACTACACACCGACCGTCGCAGCAGGAACTTCCAGTGGCTACTCAGCTGCTACCAGAGTTGCTAACAATCAATTCAATCAATTATCGCGGCGCCAATTGAATTGATTGATCAAAAATGGGGTCGTCAATTGGATTGATTGATTGATTCGAAAAAATAGGCCCAATTAAATTGGAAATTGATTGATTGATTGATTAGATCTATTGCGGAGTACATCTTAGAGGTTACCTGATTAGGAAATTTGCCTATTCGTCCGAATCCCATTCACAGAGCTTGTATACTTGTTCGATAGTCTCTAGAGAGAGTTCTGGGGCGTTATAGAGCTCTATTAGGCGCTTGAATCCTGCCTCCAGCTAACATCTCACACACTAGATAGCTGATAGTAATTGTGGAGAGAGCTTTGCCTGATGAGGCTCTAGAAAGTTACTAATCTCAGAGAACTGCCTCTCGCATTCGCAGCTTAAGGCAGGGATTAATAGGACATCTAGAGCAAGCTAAAAGAGCTTTAGATACTTATAGTAATAGGCAATCCAGTAGGAGATAGGACTAATAGAAAATAAGTGGTTCTAGAGTAGATTTAGCTCCTCTTTCTTCCAGCATATAAATTTATTACTCTGCTTCTTACTAAAGTTAAGAGAAGTAGAATTAGCATACTAATTAATCTACTCTTAGAGATTTAAAGTAATCTTAGTTTTTTTTTTTGGATTAGTGTTAATAGCTTGTCTAGCTTACCTTTATACTTACTCTAAAGCTTTTAAAACTAAGTATCTGAACTCTTAATCTACTCTAAGTACTTCCTCTAAGAGTTGTTATAATAAAGCTTATAATATAAATAGAGAATAGTTACAGCGTAGTATATAAGCAAATTATTAAGTTTTTTATAGTATTTCTAAAGCTTATTCTATTCTACTTAAATATTAATTACTAGGTGATTTTTTAGGGTATTTGTTTTATTAAAATTAACAGAACTATACTACTTAAATAGATTCTTATAAGCCTTTAGGATTACTTTAAAAGTTAGAATAATTTTATAAATTATACTAAACTAGCTAGAAGTTTCTCTGTCTTTAAGTCTTAAAGTAGCCTCTTTAAGAAGCTTAAGCACTTAAATATACTAGATAATAACTACCTAATTCTAAAAGATAAGGCTATTAGATATTATCTAATAAGATATATTATAGAGCTTTAATCCTCTCACTTATTAATAAACCTTATTAGTTTAAGTTCTTTTAATATAATACTATATATAGATATTAAGAGTCTCTGGTATCTTAGTAGCTCTTTTAAAGATAATATAAAAAAAGTTCTATTTAATAATAACTTAATAACTTTCTTTAGTATAAAGGCCTGCTAGCTGTTAGGTAGGACTACTTTAGTCTTTTAAAAACTTTAAATAAAATCATATTATAAAGGCGTATAGATGTAATTAAGAATATTAATAAGTATTTTAAAAGGTTTTTATTTTTATTATTTTTATAAAAACTATTCCTCTACTTTTTCCTATGCCTACTTATTATTAAAAGAGTCTTTATTAACTCTAAAGATAATTATTTAGCTAATAAGATTAATAATATAAAAACTATAGTAAAGGCGTTAGCGTTTAGGATTAAAGCTATATTTATAAATAATTAATTTAACTACTATATTATTTAGGCTAGCGTTATTAAGTATGAAGTAATTAAACTTAGAAAAAAAAATACTAAACTTTTTAAAAATCTAGTATACTACTTTAGTAATCCTCTCTCCACTATATGAGCTAAAGAGTTAAGGTAGTATAATAAATAAATCTTTAATCTAGCTATTTATATTAATATAGTAAGCTATTATACTATAGAAGGTTTTCTTACCACTTTTAGCTATCTATCCATTAAAAGAAATATAAATTTTTATAAGAGACTAATCTAGTTCTTTATATACTTTTAGAAGGAGATAGTTAAATAGCTATAGAATATACTAAATAACGCTCTAGTAATTCTTCTAGAAGGTATTAGAGGCCTTAAGGTTAGCTACTTTTATTAAAACTTTAAAAACTAAAGTCTTAAGCTTATATAAAAAGTAATTATTTTTAAGTAGCTAGCTTATAATAGCTAGTTTAAAGCTCTATATATTAAAATTACTAAAAGCATTATTTATATCTTATAGGATTTTAATTCTATTTATAATAAAACCTAGTAGTGTTTTCTAGCCAGCTTTAAGACGAGTTTTTAGTATCCTAAATAGAGTATAATTATAGCTATATTAATTACCCTATAGGTAAGCTATAGTAGTTAAAGTAGAATAAATAATATTATATTTATTTTACCTACTAGTATTAATTACCTTACGTTAATGGCAGTACCTATATATAAAATAAATATAATTTAGGTTACTACGTAAATATATCTAATACCTATATTAATAAATCTAGCTTTTTTTATGTCTTTAGATATATAAAGGCTTTATAAACTCTAGCAGACGCATCTAATCTATCCTATTAAAGTTATCCTTAAATCTCTTATTAAAATTGTCGTTAGATTGCTTATATGGTACGGCGTTTAAGGGTAGGGCAGTATTAACAGATTCTAAAGACATATTCAGTTCCTATTAGCTTGTAATATCATATAGCTCCTGTTTAAAGGTCTGTAACTTAGATATATAAACTAAGCTTTTACGCTTCCGTTTAGAGGATTTAGTAGGCTTTTTAAACTATATGAATATTTATTTAGGTCATGTTTAGGTGCACGAGTGTTGGTGTTTTAAGTAGTTAAAGAACATTCAGGTGTAAGAAGCTCCTAATCTGATTCTACTATACCTAATTAGGAAGGCCCCCTCAGGGGCAACCTCTCTGCAACACTAAAAAATTGCCTGTATAAGGCATCTACACCTACTTTTGCAGCCTCATGTAACTAATCAATTAATCAATCAATCAATCAATTTACAGCTCTCTAATTGAATTGACTGGAAAAAATCCAGGTCGGCAATTGGATTGATTGATTGGATCGAATCAATCAATTGCCAATCAATTGATCAATTATAATTGATTGTTAGCAAGTCTGGGCACCACAATCTTTTCTAAGGAGCCATCCACGCCATTCCTGATGTCCTCAGTGCCTTTGCCACAAGCATCGTCACATTCTTGGATTGCTCCCAGCTTTGGCGAAAACTTGAATTTTTTCTTCTTTTCTAGCCAAGTGTACAGAAGGCCATCTATTTCTCCTTCGAGTCGAGACATCGTTTTTCGCTCCTCGACGAACAGGTTGGCCATGATCGGATGTTCGGGCCCAGCAGGAACGACGCCGTTGGTGTCGTTGATGGATATTAGCATATCCCTAATATCCCTGCTATCGTACAGGTAGAATTGCGCAGAGGAGTCGGACGGGCCAAGGTGCAAGGTATTTTCAGGATTAACCTGTGGCGACGCTTCCATTTCATTTTTTGGAAAACGGAATTGATGCAGGTTGGGATGATGTATTGGCTGAGTAAAGTACAAAGAAGGAATTTGATGGTAAACCGGTGAGATGAGGCCTGAAGAAGTCCCCAGGGATATTGGGAAAGTATATCTCTCATGGCCTCATCGGTCATGAAAATAACTCCAGAGACTGCCCAGCGGCCCCTATCTCCGTCGTCCGTGAACTGAAAAGCAATTTTGCGTGCAAGACATCCGAGACCATTAGCGGTGATGGCACAGCCACCTCAGCCGTCTTGTATCGATTCAGCTCGGTGGCATGCCGAGCCAAGAATCTCGGAGAGAGAGGATGGAGGCTACGTGCGCAGATAAGGAGTTTGTCGGCCGAGCCCCCGGCTGTCGACAGAGGCATCACATGGTGGATATTTTATAGAGTATTGTTCCTCGTCGTATCATGGTAAAAATTCTGATTTTCGCAATAAATTTCAATCATGCCATTTACAATAACAGTTTTTGGATTTCTTGAGAATAGTTTTCATGGCTCATACGTGTGGTGGACATGGGCCGTTGTTTTTGTTCTATCTCTGGTCCTTGGTTTCGTTCATTTTGTACATTTCTTTAATTCCATTGCGGACAGTAGGAGATCCCCAAAATTACCAATTGCTCTTGGGGACGAAATTCCCAGTAAGAAGGAGAGGATTCAAAGATACTCTACCGATACGAGGAACCTTCTTATTAATGGTTATACCAAGGTCAGTATCATCAGTTCCTGACAAAAGCTGCGGTACCACCAAGACAATTTAGTTTAAGGACCAAGTTTTTGGAATTGATACGACGGAAGGTTTGCACTCAATTCCCGACTCCGTATCCCTTGAGCTAATCAACTCAACGGGGACAAATTTTGTTCTTCCACTACGGTTCTTAGACGATTTGAGAGGTGACAAGTCTTTAACTTTTTCCACATTCCTAGAAGAACAGGTAAGTAAATTAAAATATGCTGCTGCGAATTAGCGCTAAAAAGTAGTGCAGTTCACACTCAAAGAGTACACCAAACTCGGGAACCTTACGGAAGAACAAATCTACGTCGTGAATAAGGAGCTCAATCCGAGTCTTCGTATGTCCTTACCCTCCGACAGAGAGCTTGTCTGACTATGTCAATAGCACAGTACACCCAGTTATCCACCAGTTAGTTCAAGACTTTTGGCCAGTCGATGACTTCGAATGTAAAACTCCAACTCATAACTTTTCTTTTCTATTCGCTGGCTAACGAGCTCAAGCATTTACACCCGTCAAAGCATATCCCAAAATAAACCGACTTGTCAGCAGAGTGTGTGCTCGTTTCTTCCAAGGCACCGACGCAGCCCACGACGAACGATGGTTGGACGTAGCCGCCGATTATATACATAGTGCGATCGTGTGGACGGGAAATCTGAAGAAATGGCCTCGATATCTTCGACCACTGGTCTGGCGTTTCGTAAGCGGACGACACAACATGATGAACCAATTCGAAATCGGAAAATACATTGTTCGAGAGGCGCTGCGGAAGAAGCGAGCGAACGAAAACAAATCTCTCGATGACCCGCCTTCGCTACTAGATCATATGACTTCGGAAAGATTTGTCCAAGAAGGCGCGAATGTGGAGGAGCAGACGATCTTACAAATGAATCTGTGTGTTGCGGCGATCCAGGCGATGAGTACGACTGTGATGCAGTGTCTCATAGACGTCTCTGTCTACAACCAGTATGTTCCAGAACTGCGCGAGGAGATCTCGCGAGTGCTGGAAGCTTCCGGCGGAGTTGTCACAAAGCAATCATTGCAGCAAATGTTCAAGCTAGACAGCTTCATCAAAGAGACTCAACGCCTCAACGCCCCTGACTTGAGTAAGTCACTCATTGAGATGTGGATGTGAGAACATGGCAAGCTAACTTGTTGCAGTGAGTTTCCAGCGAAAAGTGCAAGCGCCCTTGACCTTATCGAACGGAGTGCTTATCCCGAAAGGAGCGCGTCTCATGCTACCAACGGGTGCGATTAACATGGACGCACAAATATTTGAAGGGCCTGAGCATTTCGACGGACTTCGATTCTACAAGAAGCGTCTAGAGAGCGAAGAAAGCCGGAACAAATATCAACTGGTCACCGTCGGCAAGACCGACCTGGCGTGGGGATATGGTCGACATGCCTGCCCAGGCCGATTTATTGCTGACGTTACCATAAAGTTGATCATGATCGAGTTCCTAATGAAGTATGATATGAAGCGACCTGAAAGTGGTGCACGACCGAAGAATATTGAGTTCGAGGGTGTGGTAAGTCGCTCACCATTCCTCTTCCTCCACAATACTTGGTTACTAATCATTCACTTTGCAGTTGACACCTGATCCAGATTGGGAATTGCTTTTCAAATGCAGGAGTTGTTGAATGCCTCTGTAGCAGACCAAGCCTACAAAATATCCTCCCCGTTCACACGGTTTCCAAAGTTTCAGTTTTCACAATCTTTCTTCAATTCGCAATGATAGACTAGATATTTTTTTATCTCCTTTTGCAATCTGATGGAGGGGTCATGCTTTGGCAGCTAGAAGTACTCGTAAATATTGTCTGGAATGAATTGATTGCTTGATTGCTTGATTGTAATGACTGGTTAAGTACATAATAAGCAAATATGACGGCATAAATGACTCACGATGCCGTAGTAGCGTCTGCGCCTTTGGTTCTGCCCACCTTAGTGCAAGATAGCAAGGTTGCCTACCGCGGTTATGCCAACACAATATACAATGATACCGTCGTGTACGATAACTACTTGTCATTTTTATTTTAAACAGATTGAAATTCAATCACTATGCCTCCCTAGCTTCTGCAAAATATACCTCCCTCCTGATAGCGGTAGATACACACCATTGATCCACCGCGATCTCTCTTCAGCCAGAAATGCCACAGCCCACGCTATATCCTCAATGGACGCAAATGCACCTTCAACAGGCGTCAACCTATCTGCCTGCTGCCTGACTTTCTCAAAATCATCAATCAACAGACTTGTGAAGTTGTCATTCAATACAGGACCAGGACCAACAGCATTAACTGTGCACCCATATTTCGGTGGTAGCTCCTTTGCCCACACCTTAAGCATCGCATCCAGTGCGCCCTTAGTTGCCGCATAAACACCCTGTGAAGGGTTCGGCGTTCGCGAAGCCGCCGATCCCACGATAATAATCCGGGACCCATTGAGTACTCCGGATAATCGGGGGAGGCTGGATGGTAGGTATGGAGTCAGATGCGGAAGTACAGCTTTGGTGAGCAAAAAAGTGCCTCGAGCATTGAGTGCCATTGCCTTGTCCCAAGACTCGACATCTGCATCCCACAGCGGCGCGAGGGGTACCAATCCGGCATTGTTGACCAGAACGTCAATGTATTTGAATCGCTCTACAGCTTGTCGGACCAACTCTTCTGGCCCTTCAGTTGTAGATAGATCGGCGCAGATGGCTATTCATGGGGTGTGTAACTTTGCGCCTATAGCGTCGGATTCTGCTTTTTCTGAGGCATATGGGTAGTTTAGGACGATGTTTGCGCCACGAGAGGAGAGTTCGAGGGCTATGGCTGCGCCGATGCCTTTTGAGGAACCTGATATGAGGGCTGTTTTTCCGGCCATTGTCTGCGGCCGTTGTGGAAGTTGTTTCAGGACGGTCGCCTGTTGGGAGTCAGAAAATGTCTGTGGAGGCTGGATCTGGTCGATCATGATCCCAGATTGCGATTGATGTTGCCTGTGAATCCGATGAAAAATCAGAGGTTTGCGTACGGAAACATGTTGATTATAGTGATTTATTTTATTGTACATGATGCATTTATGCTAAGGGAAGAAATTGGGAATCCAGACAGATTACCATGTCACGCTCGGCCGATTTGCTTCGCTTTGCGTCTAGTCACTACTGCAACGTTGTCCCAACCTAGTGACCAGAATTCTGCTGAAGGAGTTGGACTTTCTTGTCTTGATGGAGAATGGCCACGTTCAGTCTCAGTCGGATATGACGCAATGCTAATTTCGAAGTTCACTGGGACCTTGCTGTTCGATTGATCGCACTTTCGGCCGATCAGCCGATACTGAACCGGGATTAGCTGCCTGGACGATCCAGTGTAGTTTCGGTCTCAGAAAATGCAACATTGATACGGAGGCTATTTATAATCGACTTGAAGGACTTTCAGCCTTCCCCTTGTTGTGCCGTTGGGTTACTTATCAAGAGAGATTAATTCTTAGCCTTAAGCTTATATCATCTATTCTATCTTAATCATCATCCCTTCTAGCTCCAACATGAATCAAATGCAAGCGACGTTGCCGGCATCATGGTATCGAGAGAAAGCCTTCTACGAGCTCGAACGTCGAGCGGTTTTTTCCAAGTCATGGATTCTCATTTCACACAGTCTCCGTTTTGAAAAGCCGGGAGAGTATGTGCGATATGATATGGCTGGATATCCATTCTTCATTATCAAAGATCGTTCGGGCAACATAAATGCTTTCCTCAACGTGTGCCGCCATCGAGCGTTCCCACTTGTCCACGAGGATTCTGGAAAGGTACAGATACTGGCTTGTAAATACCATGGTGAGTATACAGTCTATTCTTTTCCTCCTAGTCTTTCCTTTTGTTCTCTTCATGCCAGATCGATCCAATGTACTGATGAATCTGTCACAGGATGGTCCTATGGTCTTCAAGGAAACCTCGCCAAAGCACCACGATTCGACCAAGTTCACGATTTCAACAAGAGTGAATACTCACTTTTCAAGATACATACCCACATCGATGCTCGCGGCTTTATCTGGGTCAATCTTGACGCCGCAGAAACCCCAAAGATCTCATGGGAAGAACAGTTTAAGGGTGTCGATCTTCAACCGCGGCTCCAAAACTTCAATATGGGAAGCTATATCTACGACCACACGTGGTCGATGGAGGGAGATTTCAACTGGAAGACACTGGTCGAGAACTACAACGAGGTAAGAGAGGGAACAGAACAATGGTGGCTAAGAGCTGATGAGAAACCAGTGCTATCACTGCCCAACTGCGCACCCAGGCCTTGCCGTATATATTAGTAATAGTATGAAGTTGCACTATGGGTGCACAAAAAACTATATCATGCATCTTGGTAGTGGAGAAAAGGCAGGGGAGCGTGCAGCGTTCGTGAGTCCAACATATGTATTTCCTAGTGCATCCATGACAATGACGTGGGTATCTCTCCCTCACCGAATATTCGAGTACTAATATTACGACAAACCAGACAACCATTCTTTTACATGATGTCTGTCGTCCCCAAATCCGCGACCACATCGTTGATGCGATATGAAGTGTACCGCTCAAAGCTAGTTTCGGATGAGGAGTTCACCAAGGAAGTGGAGTTCTACAAACAGGTTGAGCGCGAAGACAAGTGGCTTGCAAACGGGACACAAGCAAATCTCAACACCGACACGTACACTACGGGGCCACTGCATCCGGACGTGGAGGAGGCGGTAGGGTATTTCACACAGATTGTGAAACGGATGTTACAGGATCATATGGATGAGGAGAAGAAGAGAGGAACGGAGTGGTGGCCGGCGAGAAGAGCACCGTTGAGGAATAGTTCCTTGGGTGATGAGACATTTTGTAGAGACATCTGCAACTTGTCGAAGATCAATGAAGCACCGGACCTAGCCTGGTAATGCTATGGAATATTAGTTACGATGTTTAAGCCCCAGCATGGCATGGTGATTTTCTAACGTTGTTCTCTAGAACTGAGGTGTCGGGTCCACTGCCTGTGATTAACTGGGTGAACGCAATATGATTTCTCGCTTTGTCTGGTTCAACCAGTCATTCTTCAAACATCCTTCCATGTATAGATATCTAAAACAATGACTGGCCATTCCATTATTACAGTTTGAGGTTTTGATGTTTTTGATCTTGTGCACAAAGGGAAGCTAGGCTCAGCTCTCTGCGGCATGACATTTTCTTTCGAGGCAGTTTGGCTTGCCTGTACCGACTTCTCTATTAGCCTTGGTCACTCTCTTCCTGTTTTGCGTATATACATATTCCTCAAACGTCAATTCTCCCTTAAAGCTTTATCAGGGCTTGAACCGTCATACCGCATTTCTTGAAAGCCGTTTGAAGTTTGTCTCGTAGTTCCCGATGTACCCAATAGTGTCAATTACAGTTACCGAGTAGTAACGTATGTTAGTCAAAATTCTGTAACTGAAACATATCGATGAGAGGAACACATCTCTCTACTGCCCGTCCTGGTGCCCACCTATTTGATGGGAGCATGAACCAAAATACCGCGTCATTGGAGTAATAACCGGGTGTTAGACACGTAAGTCGTGGGAAGCTTTAAGAATGCATAATTGGTTGGTTCATCCAGAGGGAATGGCCAAGCTTGAAACTAAATTTCGAAAATGTGGTGCTTGTGACGTTCATTCTTCCACCATCTTCAAGAAAGAGGGAGCGTAAGAGGGCATCCATATTCTAAACACCTTCTGCACTCTAGATCATAAAGCCGACGGGACGAAGGAAAGGGATATGCATTCTTGCATCACCCGTTTCGATGTGTAGCAGAACTGTGGAAGAACGGCTGGCAGACTGTTGAACATCTCGACGGGATTTGAGGTGTCAAAGGAGGAGTGAGCGATGATCAAAGCATACTCGTAGACGGCATTGCGTATTTCCCCAGCAGTGGACCAAACGTGCCCAAAGCAATTTGAAGAGTATCAATTACGATTAGCATAATCTAACATGTAGAATTTAAAGCTACTTCTTAAGATGAAGGAATATTAATATTACCTGTATGGGCAACTATGTCACCCGTGCCTTTGCTTTGATTTGTTGGAGCGTGTCGCGGGTCCATTCTTGGGGGCATTAGAAAGATACGTAGTTGAAGGTCGCAATGCCTAGCGTTGTTTGGGAACGAAAAACAGAAACAATCAACTTGGTCTGTATTTTATTTTGGGGCGCCTTTTATGCTAACCTATTACTGGCGGAAATCTTTGTTCTGCTCAGGTGCATTGGACTGTCACGCGAAAGCAGTCACCGATGTGCTTCTAGAGCCTCAATATTGGCGTGATCTCGGACCGGACGTACAGCTCGGGGGACCTGCGGGGAAAACTCGGCCTACCTGTCTTGGCATGCCACGTCAACTAGCTCGGCCTACCTCGGGGCTAAAAAGGTAGGCTGAACACACACAACTTTTACAGCCAAAACACGAATTTGATGATACTGTTTACAAGCAAAAAAAGCAACAATGAGTACACATATTTATACTAAATGTATAGTATAATGAATGCTAACGAATATAGGTGTATCACTGCTATAATCTAGTAAGATTTTAGTTCTATCATATTCTGAATACATTCTGAACATATTTCTAATAGATGTATTAGACTAAGTAATCACGCTAACTATAGTACCACCTTAAGGTATCTCTTAAATTCTTTTTTTCTACCTTTTAATTCCTTATACTAAGCCTAATTTTTAGAGTCCTAACTTGCTTTAGTGCCTGTACTAGAAGTTTAACTATAAATAAATAATAATTTTAATAATTTAACATTAGATTCGCTTCTTTCTACTAAAGTATCTTTAGTAAATATTTTCTAAAGAAGTTTAAAAGCATTTATTAATACTTTAATAGACTATAGTAGAATTAGTTAAAAAGAAAGTTAAAAAAATAAACTTATACTATCTCCTTTTATATCTCATACAGAATATATTCTAAATATATTCTAAATATATTTTAGCTTGAACCTAAAGGGCCTAAAGTAATTATATTTAATAATATCTAATTAGATATTAAATCCAATAGCTAGCTAATTACTATAATAAGAGTTATATATATTCTAAATTTTTTAGAATATCTATGAACTTTTATATAAAAGATTATATATATAGTTTCTATGTATAATAAAACTAAATAAAATATAAGAATAGATTTAAAAACTATAAGCCACTCTTACCTATAAATATTATTTAGAATATATTTATAATATATTAGAAACTTTAATATTCTAAAAAGTAGCTCTAGTAAGTAGCTGGAAGAAAGCTAAAAACTAAATATATTTTTTTTAATAATATTTATTACTACTATATTATGTATAAATATATAAGCTATTTTTATTATAAATACTTAAATCTAGAGATTCATAACCTTTTATATTTAGTAATAATACTAGAAATTTCTTTTATTCTTTAACAGCATCAAGTTAAAAATAAGAAGAAAACTAGAAAAAGTATTATAAATAAATTCATAATATATTCTAAACTTATTTATATTAAATAATTTTTTAAACTAATTTTTTCTTAGTTTTTTTTCTTTATATATGAACTTAGTTTACGCAATAAAAGGCTTATAGTAACACTATATTTAATAGTTATAAATTTCTATTAATATTATAGTAAATTATACAGATAATAAACTATCTAAAATCTATTTAAAATATATTAAGAATATGTTAAATGCTATTTGAAGTAGAAGTGTAGTAAGTTTAGTATATTTATTAAATAACTTATAAAATACTATATAAGTTATAAAAGCTTTTAATAAACTTATAACTATATATATAATTTTTTTTAGCTTGATTTGCAGAGGACTAATAGCCTAATAAGCTAGATACATATTATATTATTAATATAACTAATACAAGAAAGCATACTTATAGTTTATAATATATTTTTAATATATTTAGAATACTTTATTAATTTATTAGGTGTTGATTATTTCTAAAAAGAGAAAGTTTTTAAGTTTTTCTTTAAATATTTCCCTACTCTTAGCTTTTGTTCTAATAGGTTTTAAGTTTTTATATTTATTAATTTTTATAATTTTCTCTACTATTTAGTAGTTTTTTATAATATTTATAATTATTTACTACCTTCACTAGTTAAAACCCCTTAATAGTATATTAATAGATAATTTAATTATTAATAACATTTAAAATCCAAATCTTATGCTAAGTATATATTCTGAATATATTTATAATAGTTTTTTAATATATTCTAGATACGTTCATTGTCAATCCTCGCGTACAGGAGTTCTGCAGTCAGTTTGGCGGAAAGGATCTCTGGGAGGTCCACCAAAGCCTAGCAAATATGGATAGAATCTCAGCTATTATTTATAAGCAGAGAATGCTACATGCTGCAGCAGGCCAATCTATCGCAGGCGTTGCAGCAAAATGGGAGCTAGAAAGGTTAACAATGAACGATCCTGTAATATGTTCTGAATATATTCTATATATATTACTAATTTTTATTTTAGTATATTAAGAACTTCTTTTAGAATAGAAAGAACTTTATAATAATCTATTTTTTTAAAACATAAGTTAAGGTCCTTTTACACTTGAAAATATTTTAGGTTAATATAAAGTTTAAACGTATTAAAGACTCTAATATTAAAGAAATGCTCTTTGCTACATATTAACTAGAAATTAAGAAATATAAATTTAAATATATTTTAATTTGCTTTAGAATATGTTTCTAATATTTTACTAGTTTTTACTTTCCTCTGCATTTTTGTAAACTAGGAGTTAATAAGAATATACTATAAAATTTTTAAATAGGTATTTACTCTTTTATAAGATGTTTATTATCTACTAATAGCTTAAAATTACCTAAGTAGAAGTAAGTTTTAAGCTATTATTATAAATATAAATATAAAATAATATTCTAATAAGTAGATACTTAAAGATCTTCTAAATATATTCTAAATAGCTTTTTAATATATTAGGTCTTGGTATATACTTTATATTAATTAATAAAAAAAAAAACAGCTATAATAAGAATATATTAAGTATATTATTATATACTACTAAGTTTATTTTATGTGTAATATATAGAAAACTACGTCTAATAATAATTAGATATTTAAGTTAATAAATTAATAGATATTAGATCTTATTAACTGCTAATTAAAAGAAGATTATGAGAACATATATAAAAAGTTTAAAAATATTCTAAATATATTAGAAATATATTAAAAAGCTATTACTAATAGTCTTTAGTTTAATATTATAATACAAAACTTAGTAAATAAGTAAGCTATAAAAAGTTATAAAATTATATCTATAGAATTAATAAATACTACTTTATAATTCTAAATAATATCTAAGATAATATTTATTAGAAATATTCAAACTCTGTAGAATTATTTTATTAGAGGGGAAATTTAACTAGGTATTAGCTTCTATTTCTTTAAATAATTATAATAAGAAGTTAATATAATAGTAAGTAAACACTTATAAAATAAATTAAAGCTAAATTCTATTAAGCTAAAATATAAATAATAATCTTTTATTTTATAACCTTAAATATTATTAAGATGTAAGTGTAACATAAGTATGATAATAATATTACACTTATATAATAATAATACTATACTTATATTTTAAAAAATATTATATATAGTAATATTTACCTAAGTATTTTATATTATTATAATAATTAAAAAGTACGTAATCTATTCCTAACCCATTCTAAATACGTTCCAAATACATTCTAAAAATTATCTAACCAAACAACAGTTCTGAGCGTCTTGATTCACGCGATGCTGGCCAATATAATGCGTTCATGGATTCCGGTGTTCGGCCTGGCTACCGTCCAAGAAACATGTCAAAGAGATTTGACCAATCTGAGTCCCAAAGAGGTAAGGAATATATTTAGAATATATTTAAAATATATTACTAACTTACTTTAGAGTAGAAAGCTAAATAATAATAAAGTAAAAAAAGTTCTTTATAGAATATATTAGGCCTTATAGTTAATATAGTTTTTATTATTAATAGCTTTTTTATACTAGCCTTTATGTAGTTATTATCTGTTAGGTCTTTCTTTAATAAAGCTATTTAATAAGTTTATAATACCTTTAGGCAACATTTTTAAAGATTTAGAATTTATTCCAAATATATTTTTAATATTTTACTAATAAAGTAAAGCTTAACTCTAGGTCTTATCTTTTTAAGTATAATAAATATAGAATTCTCTTTAACTCTTTAGTATAGTATTTTACATAATATACTAAATACTAGTATTAATTACTAACTAGAAGAGATTGAAATTTAGGAATAGTAGATAGTAATTTAGAAGTAAAACATAAGAGCTAAAGAGCTAGAGCTAAAAAATAAATATAAATAACTAAAAATAACAAAACTTAAAAAGCTAGAAAGAGAGAAAAATAGTTAAATATATTTATAATATATTTAACATATAATATTACTTTCTTTCTTAAACTTTTTATTTAGGAGAAAAGTAAAAATATTCTTTAAAATACAGAATAAGAATTTTAATAAATATATTCTAAATATATACTGTATTAATTAATAGTACTTTAGACAACTTTTATTTTATTATATAAATTAAATTAAGTAAGTTTTAAGCTAAAGTAATAAAGTTAGAAATTTCTAATTATAAAAGTTTTAAGTATTATATACTAAAACCTTATATTCCAGACGCCTAATATTAAGAAGTTAAGTTAAAATACATTTAAAATAGATTTTAAATGAATTTAGATATTTTACTTTTATTTACTAGTATAACCGTCTTCTTTTAGGCTCATAAAATCTAGAACTTTAATTAAATAATTTAGTATTTCTAGTATTTCTTCTTTATTATTACTAGTACTATTATTATTGGAATTAGTAAAATAATTAAAGATAGTATAATCTAAGTCTAGAGTAAAACATTCTAAATATATTAGTAATATATTCTAAATATATTTAAAGTACTTACTTTTTACTTTTACTAAAATATAATTATTATAGTATTTTTTAATATTTCTTTTCTTATTTTTATTAACACTAGCTATCTGTCATGCTTTAGTAAAGTTAACTTATAATATATTATTAATAAATATATTAAATATATTCTAAACGTATTCTAAATATATTATATATATTACTTTTTTTTATTTTAAGCTAAGTAGGCTAATGCTGTTTTAGAAGTAGAAATTTAATTAAAAAACCTTTTAAAGAAGTTATAGTAGCTAGTGTCTTAGCATCTCTATTATTAATAATTTTAGTATATTACTTTATAACGTTTATATACCACTCTATAAAACTAATATAGTTAGTAATATATTCTAAATGTATTTAAATTATATTCTATATCTACATACTCTAAAGCTAATAGCTTTTGGTTTATATTATTATTTTAGTATGGATTTTAGCAATTTTCTTTCTATAGACATATATAATATAGTTTCAAAAATTATTAGCACTAAATATAGACTGGAATATATTAGGAATATATTTAGAATATTTTTATATAAAACTTTATATTTCTAAGACATAATTCTAGTTTCTTACTGTTTTTAGCTATATTATACCGACAGTATTTTTCACCTGTATATTATAGACTATAATAAAGAAAAAAGTATAACTAAAGAGACGTTATTATAAAAGACATAGTATAAAGAGATATATAAGTAATACTAATAGGTAGAGATAAACTAGAGAAGATAGAATCTACAGATAGAATTACTCTAGAGTAAGTTTAAGTTCTATAAGAAATAATATCTAAAGTAAGTAAGTAAGTTAAGTAACTAATTATAATAAAATATAAAAAAAATAAGCGCTAATAAAGAAGATAAGACTAGATATAAACTTAAGCTAAATTTATCTTCCCTTATTTTTTCTAACAGTATCTAATATACTTCTAATTAGTATATAATATATACATAAAGGATTTTCTATAAGTATAGAATATTAGACAGTTTATAGTTACTTTAGATTCTTTATAGTTACTCTAAAATTAAGATTTATACCTTAAGTGAAATAGTTTAATACTATTTTATTAAATCTTAACTTACTATATTACTTTTACTTATCTTTACTGAGTTTAATTACTTTTTTATTAAATCTAATAAGCTATCCAATCCAGACACAAAGGAACTAATTAATATTATATAATTAATTAGATAACTAGTTACTAGTTTAATTTTACGTTAGTAAGTTAGTAACCTGTAATATTATAATTATTATCTTAAAAAAATAAAAAAAAGCTGTTAGATAGATTCTAATATTATATTATTTAAATAAGATTTATAATAATTTATTATAAAGATAAATAAGAACTTTACTTATTAAAAGAAAGTAGTAGTAAAGAAGAAGTTATAGTAGAACCTTTATCTACAACTAGAAGTATATTAGAAGGCTAGAAGAGTATATAATAAATTATCTAAAAATAGAAAACTATAATTATAGAATTATATAATACCTTAATTACCTTATAATAACAGATAGCTACGGGTAAAGCTATGAAAAAAAAATAATAAAAATATAACCTCTAGTAAAATTTAACAGTAACTAGAATAAACTTAAAACCTTTATAGTAATAATAAACCTCTATTATTAATTTAATTAAGTATTTTTTATAACTAATTAAGATAGAATCTTAGCGGCTGGTATAAATATAATAGAAAAAACTATAAAATAATTTAAACTACTTACTAAAAACTACCTAGTAAATGAAGATTTTAATTTAAGAGTAGTAAAACTTATAGACTATAATAACAACATATAATAAACCTTTAAGAATTATAAAAGCTTTAAAAAGGAAATAATTATAGTCTTTAGAGAAATAAATAAAGAAATAAAAATAATTTAAAAGCTTTAATAGCTTAAGCAATGCACATTAGCAGCTAATTATATAATAAAGTTTAAATAAATCTAATTATAACTTAATTAAATATACTAATTATTAATTATGATATACTATAAGGGACTGAAAGACAGAATTAAAGATAAAATTACTAAAAGAAAATAACTTAGTATCTTACTTAGAATTATTAAATAAGTAGTAACTATTAACAACTATTAGTACTAATAAAAGTAAGAGAAGAAAAAATATAAATAACTAGTAATTTATATACCTAAAAGGAATAGAAAGGACACCTGAATATATAACGAAATAAATATTAACTATAATAAGGTATTTATTAATAAATAGTAAGGAAAGTAAGCTAAGGAATAAATAGAACACTATATACGAAAAACTTATTTAGAATATAAAAGATAAAAACATTTTATTAAAGACTATAAATAATAATAAGTGGATATTAAAAGAGTTTATGTTTAAATTAAAGCGCTAAAAAAAATTAAGATAGCTATAGTCTAAGTAAAGTAAATATAAGACTAAATTACTAAGAAAACTATTATATAAAGAACTAAGAAAGAATAATATTAAATATATGGAAGCTATATATACCTTAGAATAGAATATAAAATACTATATTAGTAAGTAAAGGATTATTTAATAGGACTAACTAGTAATATAACTCCTATAATATAAAAAATAGTAATATAATAATATAATACTAAAACCTAAGAAGATATAAATAGGTTTTGTGAGATTATAGAATAGAAAGAAGAACTCTTTAAAAAAGAGAATTAAAAATTCAGACAAAAAAAATTACGAAACAGAAGATAGAAAAGAACTTATATTTATAATAATTATACAGTAAGTACGCTAGGAACACTGTTGAATATATAAATTAAAATACTATTTAAAAGAATATTATATTACTAAATACTAGAAGGTTACTCTAAAGAATAGAATATATAAATATTAATAAGTATTACAGTTAATAGGGAATAAATAATATAAGGAATTAACTAAATAAGAACTTACAATATAAATAAATAAAATCTACTAATAAATATCTATACTAGTTATAATTAATATAATGTACTATCACCTTATCAGATATCTAAAACTAGAATGGAATTAGAATAAAAAGAAAGAAAAAAGTCTTTTACTAATATTATAAATACAAGATAACAATACCGCGAATAGAATAAATTTTTTTTTTAAATATATATAGTACTAAATTATATTAGAATAGACTATAAATAGAACAAACACGCTATACGTGTTAAGAGATTAAAGATAAAAAAAGTATTATAATAACTTATAAATAAAAAAGAACTTAATTTATAATAAGAACTAGTTTATATGGACTCGGAGAATAAATTACAGGACCTAAATTCTAACAAGTATAAATAGCTATTATAGGATAAATACTAGCTAGGATGTTAACTATACTAAGTTAAATACTATTAAGAAAAATAGTTAGCTACAGGATTATATAAGAAACTTATATACTAAAAGTATTTCCTAAAATAGAAATGTAAGAACCATAAGGAATAAGCTAAGAATATATATAAAATACTTAATAAGAAAGTATGCTGACTCTAGAGATATTTTATCTATAAACCTAAAAAAAACACTAAGGAAATAACTACTAATTAAAAGTTAAATATAGAAAAAAAACTAAAAGGCTAGTAGAATGCGACCGAACCACTAGAGAGTTAGCTAAAAATTAGAAAAAATATATTAATTATATATATATAACTAAACTAAAGGAAAAACAAAAATAAGCTATATATAAATATATATATTAATAGTAATTAAATACTGGCACTCATAGACAGTAGAGCTAGTAAAACTTTAATATTAAATAAATACATATAAAAATACTAGATACTAACTAGAGTTTTAAACAAATCTATATAAGTAAAACACATAAATAATAGTCTAATAATATTTAAAAAAAATCTAATTAATTTTAAAATATAGAAAGTAACTATTTAAGTAGCAGGTTACAGAGATAACTACTATATTAAAATTATAAATCTAAATAGTAAGAATTTTATCTTAGGATAAAACTAGCTAGTATAATAGAACTTAACTATTAATTAGAAAAAGAGAACTATAGGTAACAGAAACAAATATTATAGATAATAATAAAAAATAATAATTTAAATAAAGAAAATAATACTTCACAATACCAAATTCATTATACTAGAAGAATATTAAGAGGAATTTAGAAAATAGTTTTTTAAAAAAGTTAAAGACTAATTACTAGAATATTAAGACTAGAACCATTAGATCACGCTTAAGGAAGAAATAAAACTAAAACTAAAACTATTATATTAAATATCTATTCACTAACAAGAAGAGCTACGAAGATTCTTATAGGAGAACTAATAAAAAGAATATATATAAACTAGTTAAAGCAAGATAGCATCACCTATACTTTTTATACTAAAAAAAAATAGAAAGTTAAGGTTATATATTAATTACAGACACTTTAATAAGGCCATAATTAAGAACTATTATTTTATACTATTAATATTAAAGCTTATAGATAAATTCAGAAGAGCTAAGTAGTTTAGCCTATTTAATATTAAAAATAAATATTATTAGATAAAAATAGCCAAAGGACACGAATAAATAACAATATTTAAAATAAGATATAAATTATTTAAATACTTAGTTATACTAATAGGACTTACTAACATACTAGTAACATTTTAGATAATTATTAACTATATACTAAGAGAATACCTAGATATATTTATAATAGCGTATCTTAATAATATACTTATATACATAAACGGAATACTAGAAGAATATGTTAAATATACTAAGAGAGTACTATAAAAACTCTAGGAACACTAATTATATATCTAGATAAAAAAATATGTGTTCTATAGAACAGAAGTTAAGTTTTTAAAATACCTAGTATTCTAAAACAGAATAGCAGTTAATCTTGATAAAATAAAAGATATACTATTTTAGCTAACACTAATAAATACTAAAGAAGTTTATTTTTTCCTTAGATTTATAGAATTTTGCTGATAATTTATTAAGAATTACTTAAAAATCACATTACCCTTAATAGAATTACTTAAGAAGGATTAATAATTTAAGTGAGAATAACACAAGAAAAACACTTTCAAAACACTAAAAGAAATATTCTAATAACTATTAATATTAAAGATGTTTAATTTATAACTCTAGATAGAGATATATATAGATACATTAAATAGAGCTACTAGAGCTATTCTATTATAAGTATAAAATAATAGATATAAACACCTAGTAGACTTTTTATCTCATAAACTTATAACTACTAAATTAAACTGTAATATTTATAATAAGAAACTATTAGCTATAGTTTAAGCATTTAAGAAATAGAAACATTATTTAGAAAGAGCTAAATACTAGATTATTATATATTTAAACTATAAGAATCTAATAGTATTTATAATAATTAAGAAGTTAAATTAATGATAAGTTAGATAATAGGAATTAGTTTCTACCTTTAACTTTTAAATACTTTATAAATTAGGAAAAGAAAATATAGTGGCTGACATACTTAGTTAATAAGCAGACTATATAAAGAATATACTAGAAATATATAATATAATATTTAGATAAAGACTAGATGGATCTCTAGAAAGCTTATAAATAGATATTAAAACAATAGTCATTATTAAAAATACATAATAAAAATAAATTAGAGAATATAATAACAAATGACTATAATAATATAAAATAGGAATTATATTTATACTAAATATATTATAGACTAAACTTATTAAGAACTAACATTTAGCTGAAATGTATAGATATTAAGGAATTAAGAAAACTATAGAACAGATTAATAGATACTTCTAGATTCTTAGAATATAAAAAAAGGTTAGAACCATTTTTTCAGAATACATAGAATATAAAAAGAATAAGATATTAAAATATGAAAAATATAAACTTATATAACTAATTCCTTCACTAGACCTACTATAAGAATTAGTTATAATAGACTTTATTATAGAAATACCAATAATAACCACCTTTTAAGGCTAATGGTATGATATGATATTAGTTATTATAAATAAACTTATAAAATATACATACTTTAAACTAACCCATACGGAGGTTAAAGCGGATGAATTAGTAACTATATTAACTAAATTACTAATTATAAAATATAGATTACTGTTATGGTAACTATTTGTGATATAAAAGTTTTCTAAGAAAGCTTTTTTATAAGCTTTTTTTTTATATTATATATTTACGCTTTAGCCTCGCGCTAGCGTATAAGCCCTTACCTTAAATATTTTAGCTTATAACTTATCATGTTCTTTCTTTCTTCACGTAATGTCTTAACTTATTACTTAGTACTATACTTAGTAATTAATTAATACTCTTTATTAAGCACTTAACTCTCTGCTTATAACACTACTATAATAATTACCATAAGAATTTATTACAGATAGAGATAAATTATTTATATTAATATTTTAAAAAATATTTATTAGAAAGTTAGGGGCTAAGTATCACCTCTTAATAGTATTTTATTTATAAATAAATAGATAAATAAAATAAACAAACTAAATATTAGAATAATACTTATAAATATATATTAATAAATAGTAAGATAATTAGATTGACTTATTACTAATAGTTAAGTTTATATATAACTCTATAAAGTCATTAATAATAAGAAAATTACTATTCTTTATAAACTATAGTTATAAGCTGACAGCTTATCGAGAACTATAGAAACTAAATAAAATATTAGAATTAATAAGAATAAAAGTTAAGAAATTATAATAACTTTACTAGAAAATAAAAAAAAATCACCTAAAAAAAAGACTTTAGTAAATAATAGAGAGATAAATCTAAAGTTAAGAGACTAATTTTTAAGAAAAAAAAATTAAATTTTCTTATTATAAAAAAATTTAAAAACTAAATAATTATTAAGAAAACTAGATCACATTAAACTGGGACTATTTAAGGTTAAATGATAAATAAGATTTATAAATTATAAACTATAACTACTTAAGAATATAAAAATTTACTTAGTTTTTCATATTTCGTTACTAAAACCAGCACTATAAAACGCTGAATTATAGATAAAACTTAAACTTAAGGAAAACGCTACTAAGTATAAAGTCTAATAGATATTAAACTACCAGCAATTTAGGCATCAGTGGAAATATTTAGTTAAATAAAAAAATTATAGACTTAAAGATAATACGTGGGAGCTAGTTAGGAATTTAAAAAATAATTTAAAGCTAATTAATTAGTATTATTAAAAGAAGTAATAAACGCTTGCTTTAAAGCTATATCTAATAAATAAGAAAAGTATAAAATATTTTACTTAAAACTAGAGAAAGAAGGCGAAGCGATACCGGATATTATAAATAATAATATATTAAGTTAATTCTAATAACCCTACTCTTTTTTTTTTTATTATATGAACTTTATTAATTGAGGTAAGCTTATGCTGGAATATTTTCTTTTTCTAAAAATCTATTTAAGCTAGTTACTAATAGAGCCAGAACTTATAAGTTTAGAACTTATAATTTAGATTTAGTAGTTACTACTAAATGCTTTGTAACTAATCTAATAAAATATAATAAGCTTTAAGAGATTCCTAGTAGGATTTCTTAATCTACTAGTATAATTTTATTATAAAAGCAAGACACAAAGCTCTTAAGTCTTAAGGTTAAATAAAGTATATTAATTAAATAATATTCTTTAGCTATAGAAATAGGCAGGTATATCCCTTTATTTATTTATTAATTAATAGTAATTATATAATACTATGTTATTATATAATTATATATAGAGTTATCTCTTCATACTCTACTCTAGAGCATATCCGTAATAAATTTCTTTTTATTATAATCTAAATAATTCTATTCTTACTATAACACTATAAAATTATATTTTATGTTTTAATTAATATATTTAGAATATCACCTAGAAGCTAAATCCACTAAACAATAGTAATTAGTCTTATAATAATAAGAATAAGAAAATAGCATAAAATAGCTATATACTTAGACTTTTTAAGCTAAGTAGTAAACTTATTTTAAAAATAATTCCACTTAAGTCATCCTTAGGGAATTAAAAGAATAAAAAAAGTATAAAGAATTCTTATAATCTTAGTTTTCACGTAAAGAACTAGCTGCCTTTATATTATTTATAGAAAAAAGAATAGAATAACCTTCAGGCCGAAGACTTAGAGAAAGAGGATAATATTATAAACTATAATAAAAAAAAGTATAGCTAAAAAAGCGTTATTATAGAAGATATAGTATAAAAATATATATAAATAATACTAATAAATAAAAGCAAACTAGAGAAGACAGAATCTATAAATAGAATTACTCTAAAGTAAGTTCAAGTTCTATAGAGAATAATATTTAGAATAAGTAAATAAGTCAGGTAACTAGCTATAATAAAATATAAGAAAAATAAATACTAATAAAAAAGATAAGGCTAGATATAGACTTAAGTTAAACTTATTTTTTCTTATCTTCTTTAGTAGTATCTAATATACTTCTAATTAATATATAATATACGCACGGAGGATTTTCTATAAGTATAAAATATTAAATAGCTTATAGTTACTTTAAATTCTTTATAGTTACTCTAAAATTAAGATTCATATCTTAAGTGAAATAGTTTAATATTATTCTATTAACTCTTAACTTACTATATTATTTCTATTTATCTCTACTGAGTTTAATTATTTTTTTATTAAGTCTAATAAGCTATCTAATCCAGACACAAGAGAACTAATTAATATTATATAATTAATTAAATAACTAGTTACTAGTTTAACTTTATATTAGTAAGTTAGTAATTTATAATACTATAGTAAACATAATTTCACTAAATCTATTAAATTTAAATAGTTATATGCCTTTAGGTTGTTTGCTTAGGTTAATATATATTTTATAAACATCCTATATTTATATTAGTTATAAATATATTTAGAATTTATTTAGAATATATTATTTACTAAGTCTTTATAGGTAACCTTGCTGTCACTTATAGTAATAATTAGAAATAAAAAAGACTACTTAAATATAGTTAGAAAATATTAATAAATTAAATATAATAAAACAGGTTAGAAAGGCTGTTAGAATAAATTCTAAATATATTCAAAATTTATAGTTACCTTAAATTTTATTTAGTGTGGTGTTATGAAGAAGATGGAAGTAAATAAAAAAAAAATTAAGTAAGTAAATTAACTAAGTTATTACTAGTCACTACTTTATTATATAGTGCTAAGTAAAATAGGCTGAGATTTTATTATAAATAGTCTAAATAATAATCTCTTTTAAACTAAATTATATAACTAAGTGTACTAAGTTAATATATAGTGACTAATAAAATTAGCTTTTATTACTAAAGTAAAACTCTAGGTGCGTTTAGCTATTAATATTTTACTTAATTAAATATAGTATATAGAAAATTTATTTTCTATATATACTAAAATATTTATAATTTTTAAAGTAGCTTTATAAAATCTATTCTACTTCTTAATATAGCCTCTAATAAACTACTACTTTAGTTATTATATGTATAGTCTAGTATTTTTAATTATAAGCTTTTTTAGCTTTAGGCTTAAATTCTATAGCTTTTTTCTACTCTTTTAAAAAGATTTATTAACTTTTTAGTTATAAATAATAGCACGCTTATTTTTTTATCTTTATTTTTATTTCTATTTTTATTTTTATAGCAGCTCTCCCGTCTAGCGGAAGCGCTAGAAAATTACTAGTAATAGAAAATTATCTATCTCTATAAATTTATTATAAGTAATTTCTTATTACCTCTACCATTCCATTACCTAAGCTCAGAGAATATGAGGTTTAGATATAAATACTTAATAGATAAAAGACTTTTATATACCTCTACTTTTCACTTTCACTATAGTAAAAGAAAGGTGCTGTGGAATAACAGAAACTTACTTTTTCTAAGCTTTATATACTTAGTTTTTTAAGCTTTTAAAGCTATACACTATTACCTTTACCGTATTAAAAAAAGAGTACTATAGAATAGTAGAAGCTTACCTTTTCTAAGCTTTATATACTTAGTTTTTTAAGCTTTTAGAGCTATATACTTTTACTCTTATTATATTAAAAGAAAGGTACTATGAAATAGCAAGAGCTTACCTTTTCTAAGCTTTATATACTTAGTTCTTTAAGTTTCTAGAGCTATAGAAAAAGCAGTTATGTTATTAGCTTTTATTTTTATATCTTTCTTTTTAAGTCTTACTTCTAGCTTTTATTTTTATATTTTTCTTTTTAAGTCTTACTTCTAGCTTTTTTTTTTTTGTAGTATTATATATTCTGAGACTTTTCCCTTCTTTTAACGCGAAAATATTAGTTAACTTTCTCTTTTTCTCTAGGTATATTACTATACTAGTTAATAAGCTTTTCTCTTAATCTCTTTCTAATTAGAATCTTAATACTTTTAATAATTCTTTATATTTTTCTTGCACTAGTAAACTACTTTAGTTAATCTCTTTTTAAGCTTCTTTTAACCAGTTCTAGAACGTTAATAATTCTAATAATTTATTATATTTATTTTATAAGTTTTATTTAAAGATATTAAAACTAGTGTAAGTTCTATTATAGCTAAAACGTAAGCATCTAGAGATTTCTAAGAACTAGATAATTAAGAAAAGAAATGTATATAAGATAAAGCAAAATAAGTTACCACAAAAGCTAATAAAAAAAAATATAAGTTTATAAACTTTCTATTATATTCTTATAGATTCTAAACTCTAGTTAATTTCTTCTTATAGACTATACTATATAAGCTATAAGTTCTATAAGTTATCTTTTTTATTTAAATATTTAGGCTATTCTTCTTAGGTTTTCTAAAATAATATGCTATATTTCTTAGTTTTATATACTTCCCTTACTATTCTATTGTATATATTATATTCTCTAATCTTTTACTAGATTTTGCTAATATGAATGTCCTTTAGCTTATAGTTTTTTAGTAATTAAATTAATAAAAGATATTAAAAGAAAAATAATAAATAACTAGTTACTTAATACTATATATATAAGAGCTATAGAATAATAAGTTATATTTTTTCTTTCATACTATCTTATATTTTACAGCTTTTTACTGCTTTTTACTAACTTTAAATAGAAGATACTAAGTACTAAAGATACTTTAGATAGCATAAAAATACATAAATACACCCTCTATAACTATAATTTTATTATATATTAGATTTCTTAGATTTTATAGTTTTAATAATAGAATACTAACTTGTAGTATAGGCTGTCTATTTAAATACTACTATATTAAGCTTAATTTTTATAATATAAGTTTTCTTTTTCTTATTAGATTTTCTGAGTCTTTACTAACTTAATGCTATAGTATACTAAAAAGTAAATAAATAAGCTTTATCCACAACATACTCTTTTTCTAAAGGCTTTTAGATAGAATGTTTATTAGATATTAATATACTAGGAGATAAAGCATAAGGAGTAGAGCATTAAGAAAATAAATTCTAATTTCTATTACTTTCTTCTCATATTTTCCAAGGGTCTGAGTCTAATTTATTTATATTATCTAAATAATTAATCTATATAAAAAAAAGTCTTTTATACTTAAGGCTATTAGTACGGCATGTATTAATAATAATAAAATTCTTAATATAAATCCTTATTTTTTCTAAGCTTAAGACCTAGTTATATTAACTTTTTTTTTTGGCTTTTTTATAAAGAAGCCTTCAGCTTTACGTAAGAAGAAAGATAAGAAAAATATTATTAATAGTATTAAATAAAAATTTTATCTAGATGCTTTAATATCTAGTATTTTATAAGTAAATAGCTATTTTCTATAAGTTAATATAAAATTAATTATAGCTCTTCTAGCTCAAATCTGTTAACTAGTTAGGTCTTAGTTTTTATAAATATTATTATATATAGTCTTAGTATTTATGAGTATTAAAGATGTATTTTTAGGTTAGTTTCTATATATTTAATACTCTATACCCACTAGATAGGAACCTAAATAGAAATAAAACTAGTTTCTAGCTTACTATTTACAATTACAAATATATTTAGCTTTATAATTATACTAATATTTAGCTTATTATAATATTTTATTTATTATAAATATTACTTAATTTAAAATTAATTTAAATTTTTATATAAAAAAATTAATTATTATATGATTTTACATAATATTTATAAAAATTATATTATTAAATTTAAATTAATATATAATATATTTAGTAATTATATTAAGATAAAATAATAAATAAATAAATAATAATAATTTTTACAAATATAAATATAAAGAATATAATATAAAAATATGTTATAAAATATATAAAATTTTTACAAAATTATTAAAATTATTAAATAAATAAAATTAATATAATAACTTTTTAATTTAAATAAATCTTATTTTATAAATAAATAAAAATATTAAATTTTATAATATTAAATTAAAAGTAATATTATAAATTATATATATTAATATAAAAACTAAAAATTTTAAAATTTTAAAGTATATTTAATAACTATTAATAATTTTAATATAATATTTTAATATTATTTTTATAATTTATTATATATATATTAATAAGAATTATTTTTAAAAAAATTAATTAAATTAAATTACAAAAATAAAAAAAAATCATTATAATATTTTAAAAAAAAGAGTATATATTATTAAAAATAATTTATTTAATAAAAAACTATAACGTTTTTCATAAGTGAGTGAATCATACAAGCGAGTGAACCACTTTTGCCAAGAATTACCTTTTCTTTAATAACTTTACCAAAACTTAATATTATTTAGCCCAAATTTAAAATTAGCTTTTTAGATACTAAATGCACCTGATGTTAAATTTGCATTATAATGGTCTTATGTAATTATGAGTTATTAAGCTTAGAATCTACACTACCTTAAAATAATGTTTAGCTATTTATATTTATAATATTACTTAATAATAAATTATAAAAACTTAAATACAAGGTATTAACACCTAAATATATAATATATTAGAATTTTAAAGCTATATTATTAGTAGTTTTTAAGATATTAAAAAGTGGGGGCTAAAATTTCCCCTTACTTAAAGATCTTAAAAACCTACTTATTTTATTACTATAAAAGCATAATATAGTCTAAATTATATATAAAATAGCTTAAGTTTAATATCTATAGTTTCTTATTTAATAGTTATTAAAATATTAATAGCTAAAAGCTAAATTTTTAAAAGGTAAATTCTAAGCTTAATAACTTATAATTACGTAAGACTATTAGAATGCAAATTAAACACTAGGTGTATCTAGTATCTAAAAAGCCAATTTTAAATTTTGGCTAAATAATATTAAATTTTCGTAAAGTTATTAAAGAAAAGGTAATTCTTGGTAAAAGTGGTTCACTCACTTGTGTGGTTCACTCACTTGTAAAAAACGTTATTAATATATATTATTATAAATACAGGCAAAAAGTATTACATAAAAAAATAATTTTATATATTATTATTATAGAATAGTACTATATTATATAACTATAGTTAATTAGTAAATAAAGAAGTATTCTTACTTATTTTTATAGCTAATAGAAATAATTAACTTATATTTAACTTTAAGATTTTATAGTAACGTACATGGTACTTTTTACTTTATATATAAAGTATATAATAAAATAAAAAAATTTATAATTAAATTTTTATAATTTTAAAATATAATTTTAAAACTACTTAAATAAAAAATATAAATAAAATTTTAAAATATTATTATAAAGTTTTTTTTAAAAAAATAAATTATAAAAAAAAATAAAAAATATAAATAATAAAAAATTTAATTTAAATTATTTTAAATTATATTAATTTTTATTTTAAATTATATTTTTATTTAATATATTTAAAATTTAAATAATTGAATAATTATTCAAAAAAATTTACTAAATAATTTTTTTTAATTATATAATTTATTAATATTTAAATTTAAATTTAAATTTAGTTTTTAAAATTAGTTTAAATAATAATTTATTAAAACAATATTTAATTAATATAAAAGTTATTTTTTATTAATATATATTAAATAAACCTAATTAAAATAATTCTATTGTAAATAATTATTTTTAATTAAATACTATATTTAATTAAATTAATATATTTAATTATTATTACATTAAGTAAAATATACAACTTTTAATTAACATTTATATTTATTAAATATTTTATTAATAATGTATAAAAAAGTAAAAAAAAAATTTTTATATAAATTTAAAATAAATAAGATAAATAAAATATTAAAAGTAATAATAGTTTTTAAAATAATAAAATAATAACCTATTTACTCTTCAAGCTGCTATTTTTTTACTCTAGTTGTTAATTTTTCTAAGGTAAGATATATAAAAATTATAATATTTAAGGCTCTATTTATTTTCTTATTTAGCTACTATATTTTCTAATTACTAATAGTATAGTACTAGTATTTAGACTTAGTTATTAAAGGCTTACTTCAGCCATTTAAAAAATTTCCTAGGTATATATAGTCTTTACTTAAAAAATACTAGTAAATACTTAATTTCTAGAAAAGTAATACTCTATATCTATTAGGGTTTAAACACCTATAATTTTTTTAAAATTTCTAATAACTAGTTAAGTAATTATCAGAAAAAAATGTGCTACAGGTAGAAATTTTTTACAAATTTATAAAAAGTTACTTCTAGTAGGCATAATAAAGGGAAAAAGTTAATATTTATAATATAATCTTATTAATTTATATTATTATTTTTCTATAAAGTTATAAAAGAAAGCTGTTTAAGAACTATAGAAAAGCTTAGAAATATTAAGGCTATACTTATTATGCTACTATAATAACCTCAAGTACTCTAGTTAAAAGTATAATAAATAGAAAATATAATAGGAATTTAATTATTATAATCTTTATACTTAATTTCTATGATTTTATGACTTTCTCCTACTATGTTATGCTATATAAAATTTTTTTTTTTAAATTAGCTATTAAAATTTATTATGAAAATTACCTTAGAAGTTTAACTAAAGTAAAGATATTAGTTTTATTAGGTATAATAAGCTTTTCTCTTATAAAGCTACTAATAAACTTTAGAAAAGTTAGAAAATACTAAGGCTATACTTATTATAACTTTACAATAGCCTTAAGCACTATTAAAAAAATTATAATAAATAGATAATGTAATAAAAGCTAGTGTATTATGACTTTTATATTCTATTTCTATACTTTTACAGCTTTCTACAACTATATTGTGTTATATTTTTATTTTTTTATTTTCTAGAATTAAGAATATAAGTAAAGTAAATATGTTAGTTCTACTAAACGTAATAAGTAACTACTTTATAAAAGCTAACTATTTACTTCTTATACCTTACTTTTATTAATTAGGTAATTCTTTTTATAATTTATGAATTTTACTTTATATAGTGTTTTTAACTACTAGAATATAATAAGCTATTTTTTATATTTATGGTAGCAAAAGATACGCAGATATTTATCTTATTTATTAATATTTACTATATATAGAAACTAGATATTAAGTATTATTATAATATACACATTAGATTAAGCTCCTAAGCTAGATTTATTAGAGATAATAAGCTTAATAGAGATAATTATCTAGTAGCTATAAAGCTTATAATAGATAGAGATAGACCTTAATAGAGTTATAAAGGCAAAAGAGACTCTATATAAATATATTTATAAAAAAGTATTATGTTATATATTCTCTAACTTCTAAAGTCTTAGTTCTACTAATATTTTACTTTTTATTTAACTAGTTATTCTCTTAATCATCCTATAGTATTATATAGCCTTAAAGACTACGAAACTTAGTTGTAATTTTCTAGGGTAATAAATATACCTTTATATAAAATCCTTACCGGTATAAGAACTTTTTATTAAAATTAATAGAATATATAAATCTTATCTCTACTGCTGCTCTTTTGTTAATAGCTATTTATTTCTACTATACTTTTTTAATAATATCCTTTTATAGGAGCTGTTCTTATATACTAGTTTACTAACCTTATTTTCTATAAACTCTCTAGCGTGAAAAGTCGGCCTAGAAGGCGTCTATATTAGAATATAATTAATATATACTAATAACTAGCTATAGAAGATAGTTATTAAGAGAGAATTATTATATATATTAGGAAAAACGTACCTTCTGCTTACTATAGTTTTTTAAGTATATTTATTAGAAATCTAGATATAATCTCTAGAAGATCTGTTATTATATATAAATAGATATTAGCTTTTTTTAGTAATTTATAAGATTATAGCTTCCATACTTCTAGTTATATAATAGCCTTTTAATATCGTTTTTATATATCTTTTTCCTAGTTAGAGGCTAGATATCCCTAGCTTTATATAAAATTAGCTTATTTCTAATAATAACTTAAAAAGTTAATCTGTGTACAGGTGAGTAACGTAATAATATATTTAAAGTTAAAGACTATATATTAGTAAAAAGTAATATATTCTTATAAAATACGAGATTAGTAAATTTATTTAGAATATATATTAATAAGTCTAGTATATATTCTAGTATAATGTAAGGAGGTTATTTACTAGATTATAATAAAAAAAATAAGCTAATAGATATTTATATTATAAGAGATAGTACTATTATTATATATAATATTTTATTTAAGTAACAGCTTATGCACATAACGTTTTCCTATAATAATATTATTTATAAACTAGTATGTATATAGTTTTAAAATCTTAGCGTATTAAAAATAAATAGCTAGTAAATTTATCATATCTATTTCTTTATTTATTATAAGTAGTAAAACTATAATATTGTTTTAGTATTTTATTATAGATATTAGTAAATAAACCCCTACTCTTATAAATTCTAGTAATAAATATATAATTTCTTGTGGAAAGTGATCTGCTTGTATGTTAATTAACTATAGGCAAAAAAGTTATAAGCTATAATATAAAGTAATTAGATATTAAATACTATCTAGGTATTACAAACGTTTTTAGGAATACTCTTTATTTTCTTCTTATATTATTAAGATAGTAAAGGTATTTTATAATATTATAATACTATCCTCTTATATATTATTTATATATTATTTAAGATTAATTAAAGTAGCTGTTTTTATATACATTTCTTAGTAAATATAAGAGAAAATATTATAAAAAAAAGAGGTATTAGTATTTTCATAATACTAGTAATTATAAGAGCTTAGTAAAATTAATATATTATATTTAATTCTTTAGCATTTCCCGTAGGTTGTTATTATAAATATTATAAAATATAAACTATTTTTAGTTAGTTAAACATACTTTTTCCTGCTTATATTCTATTAGATAATAGAATTTAAAAGTTTATTTTATATCCTAAGATTTACAGTATCTTATTACGTGTAACATTAAGAAAATATAAAACTAAACAAAAAAAAGTTTCCTTTATACTAATTTAAAAAAAACCGATATTTAGTGCGTGTTAGTTTAGTATATGTAATAAATAAATAAATTTTAATTTACTCTCTTATATAAGATACGTTACCTGTATGCACTTTAATTTATTATTATATCTAATAAACTTTTATATCTAATTCTTTATAATTTTATATTTTTACTATTTTTATTACTTAGTAGATGTAGTCTCTATATAATTTAAATCTTATTTTATAGTATAGATAATTTTTATATTATCTCTTCTGTTAGCAGTGGGAGAGCTTGTCGAGATTGAGAGACTGAATTAGATTGCATTAAGGACCTCAGAATTTAGAGGGCGAGCAGAGGCTATATACAGCTGAGAAGTGCCAAGCCGGCTGATTGTATATCCGACCAGCAGGAGGTCGCTTTACGGCAACACACCCCCCCAGATTCGAACGTAGTTTGAAGCTGTCCTAGCCCCCGGGTCCTTTCTCGATTGAGTAGTTGATGATAGTCTCCATGTGTAGTATTGTCTCGGCTCTGTGCGGCCAGAGAGACGTTTTGTAGTGGTAATATGGCGCTGTACGGCCATTGCTCCCAGCACTGTACGGCCAGGGTAGTGTCTGCCTTGGCACTGTGCGGCCGTGGCTTGCTTCTCCAGCTCTGTGCGGCTTGGAGAGGTGGAATCTAGGCTCTGAGAGGCCCTCTCTGCTCTGTACGGCGGAGATCGATTCCTGATTGGGAAGCTGTCGATGGAGAGAGGAGGCGTCCCTCGCTCTTTTTCGCCATCAGTCTTTCAGCTGCCAACCATGTAGTGTATGAAGACTGCCATGTAAGCCCATGTGTACTGGCAAGATGAGGCTGCCATGTAAGCCCGTGTGTACTGGCTAAGATTGCTTGATAGGCAGTTTTATGAAGCCTGATCAATGAGATGTTGTATGTCTGTGAGCCGTAAGAGCTTTATCCAGTGTTCGTGTCGTTGTCGAGGGAGGATCTTTGTAAGTCCATCTGCTGGCTGATTGTTTGTCGGCAGCCATTGTACAGCGATAGAGTCTTTTTGTACTTCTTGCCGTAGCCAGTTCTGGTGTACGTCGACGTGCTTGAGCTGCGTTTTCAATTTTGGCGCTTCGGCTGTAAGAAGCCTGACAGTTTGCTTGTTGTCGCAGAATAGCAGGTGCTGATTGCCAGGATGGAAGCCAATCTCAGAAAAGGTTCTCCACCACCAGATTAGATCTGTAGCAGCAGACGAGACGGCTAGCAATTCAGACTCGGTAGTAGACTTGGTGACGCAGCGCTGCAGGTTCGATTTCCAGTCGATAGGTCCCCCATAAAGAAAGAAGATAAAGCCTTGTGAGCTCTTTCGTGTAGCCTTGTCGTCGGCAAATGAAGCATCAGATGCGCCATAAAAGACAGGTGCTTCCTCATCCTCTATGTGGATTTCTGCTGCTGAAACCTCTGTGTTGTACTCAATTGCTAGCGACTTTGTATTGATTAGGTATCCTAGTGCTTGTAGTGCCGCTTTGAGGTGTCTGTCAGAGGGATTTATAAGAAACTCAGCAAGCTTAGAATGAGTTTTGGCGACATCTGGCCTAGTAGCGTTAGCGACATATCCAATAGAACCTACTATCTGTGCGTAGTAGTTGAGTCGAGCATGATTCATTAGCTCGTTTGTAGCTAGCAGCTCCTCCATTGGCAAAGGTGTTGCTGGTGTTTTCCAGCCATTAGCAGGAGCGAATTTAGCAGCTATTTTGTCGATGTAGCTGTCTTGGCAGAGCCAGATTTTGGCGTTTTCTCGATCACGAATTACCCGGATTCCACAGAAAAGCGATAGGTCTCCTAGGGCGCGTATCTGATAGCGTTTGAGAAGCTTTCGTTCGAAATTGTCGAGATGCTGCTGATAAGCAGGCCTTGCCAAAACGACTATATCATCCACATAGAAGAAGACCATGAGTTTGCCGTCGGTGTATAGACAGCTGACGTCAGGAACAGCACGAAGGCCTAGTTCTTCTAGAGTTTTCGTAAGCTCTTGATACCACAGCAAAGGCGACGTTTTCAGGCCATATAGAGCTCGCTGTAGCTTCCACACGTAGCCTTCTTGTTCGAATCCATCAGGCGGATAGCAGTAGACTGTTTCTAGCAGCTTCGCATTGGTGAAAGCATTTACTGCGTCGTACTGTCGAATCTCTAGGTTGAAAGCAGCAGCAATAGCCATCAGAGCTCTAAAGGTTCGAATCGCTAGGGTTGCTGCGTAGGTCTCTTCTTCTGTAGACTGCAGGTCTCCTCGTACGCACAGGCGAGCCTTGTACTTAATGAGGAAGCCATCTGAATCGAACTTATATTTGAATACCCAGATTAATGGCAAGATTTGATTGCCAGCGACGTTTGATTTCAAAATTCTAGCAAATGCTCCTTGCCGTCGTAATGTGTCGATCTCCCGTCGCATTCCGCCTCTAAAGCCATATTGATGAGCATGCTTGGCTAATTCATGAAGCGTCTTTGGCTCTGGAGGTAATTCATCTCGATGAAGCCGTTTTGCATGGATGCGTGACGAGGATGCGCAAAAGCTGCTCCAGTAGCTTGTAAAGGCGCTGGCGGAGACAGTAGTAGTACAGTATGCTTGTTTTGGCTTTTTCGCTCGTTTTGATCCTTCAGGAAGGATGTAGGCAGCGCTAGGATCAGCTGCTATAGCTTCTCGATTTGGAGCAGTGTTTCCTCTTGCTCTTTTCCTGGATGGCTGACAAGAACTTTCGCTTGTTGCGCTTGCTGGCATGGCAAGGCTTGTTGGTGGCGTAGACAGAGGCTCTGGAGATTGAGCAGTGTTAGTACTAGTAACTGAGTCGCCTTCTAGTGTAACTGAAGAGTCGCCTTCTTGAATAGATTGCTCTTGCTCAATAGTAGATTCGGCGTACGGCAAGAACTCGTTTTCTGAATCTTCTTCTTCTGCTGGGTCCTCTTCAGTGTCTGGCCAGGTGATTCCTAGTACAGTGTCTGACAGGCGTTCAAGGATTGTGTAGATCTCTGTGCTGTCTCCAGGATCGTAGAAAGCCTTGTCTTTAAAGGTAACATCTCGAGATCGTACGACTTTGTTTTTACTAGGTATCCAGATGCGATAGATGTTCGTAGAGTCGTAGCCTACTAGGTGGCCAACCAGCGCGCGTTCAGTGAGCTTGTCTCCTCTAGCAATCTTTGTACGTAGTACGTAGGCTCTACAGCCAAAGACATGCATGTGAGCGATTAATGGCTTGCGCTTGTGTACTATTTCGAATGGCGTTTTCCAGCCTAGCGAGCGTGTTGGCGTACGATTGAGAATGTAGCCTGCTATAATGTATGCTTCTGGTGCTAGTGACAAAGGAAGATTTGCTGCCGCTAGCATGGCTCTAGCTTTCTCAATTAGAGATCTTCCTGAGCGTTCTGCTGCTCCATTTTGTTCGACTGTATAGGGCACTCAGAGCTCTAGCGTAATTCCTTATTCTTCGTAGAAAGATCGTATAGAGTTATTAGAGTCGTCTTTTAAGCCAAAGCCTCGCTCAGCGTCAGAGAGAAAGAATGCAACAGTACAGCCGTAGCGTCTTTTGATTAGCTTGTCAAGTTTTCAGATGATGCCAAGCAGTGTTGTTTTGTCTTTGTGAAGAATCGTAAACACAAAGTTCATCTTTGAGAATAGATCAAATCCATGTAGCACGAATTAATGGCGATTGTAACCAGGTACGTCAAGCTTAATAAGATCGATCGCGATTCTTTCAAAGAGTTTGCCAGTTGCTAGTTCGTGTCCGAGTCTTCTTAAAACAATTTTGTGAGCTTTCGTGGTAGAGCAATAATGGCAATCTATTATTACTAGCGCTGCTTCCTCGCTCAGCACTTTTACGCCTATCACGTTCTGATGTAATCGCTCGATGGCTTCATCTCCTGCATGTGCTAGTAGGCGATGAAAATAGCGCTTTCCAGCAGCGATTAGCGTTCTTAAGATTTGGCTGATTCTTAAGCGAGTAGCAGATGAGGCAAAGATTGCTGCTTGAGTTGTAATCATTTAATTAGGCCGTGTTTGCTGTAGAGGCTGCTGACGATGCATTAGCACCTAGTGTCTGCCATATTATGATAGCTTGACTACCGCTGTAGTTACTGTACGACTTTGGTTTATAAATCGATAGAGTATATTTCGTCCTGAATTGAAATGAATGCCATTAGAGGCTAATCGCGACAGTGAGACGATGTTGGTGAAGAAGCTAGGAATATAGGCAACGCCATGCAGCGTCGTAGTGGCAGGTCCTTCTAGCGTCTCTAGATTAATTATTACCTCGCTATATGCCTTAATTTACTGATAAGAACCTCCAGCCATCAAATAGTCGTCTTCGGAAGCAGCATGCGTAAATGTAAAATCGTCAGCATTATTGCAGACATGAGTGTCGGCTACTGGATTAAGAATGAAGCAATGCTGCAGCAGATAGCTGCCTGTCTCCATAGAAAACGCTGTAGGAGGCGTACAGATTGCAAATGCAGAAGGCGATTTTAGCGTTTCAGTAGGATGTTTTGAATCGAAATCGATGCTGCGAGTAGTTCTAGCCTTGGAGGGTGCTGGCAATAAGGATTTCTGCTCTATACGTCACTTCTTCTCCCGCTTTTAAATCTTCTTAACGATTCTCTTGAGATTCTTGCTGGCGTCAATTTTGCTCTTTACCAGCTTACCAATCTCAGGATTGTAGTCAAAATCCTTACCACGTGTATCAGGATTGACATAGCCACATTGCCCCCATAGATGGACCCCTTGCTCACAGAGACACTCTGACCCCTCAGGTGCGTCGGTATTAGATGATCGAGCTCACTTACGGGAGTTTACTTGCTTCTCTCCTCCTAGGGTGGCTGCAGCAAATACGCTGTTATTAACTAAGGCAGTGGTTAACGTGTGTGTAGTCTGGTAATAGCTAACAAAATCAGCTAGTACAGTAGAAAATTGTAGGTCAGATGGGACCTCAGAGTTTCCGTTGATTTCTTTTTGTCGGATCTGGATAGCCAACGTGGCAGCATAAGCGGGCTCAACCGGTTTAATAGCACGAATCAGGTCTTTGTGTGCGCGAAAACTAGCAATAATTGGTAGCTTAGCAGCAGCAGCTCGTAGATAGGCTGCCTCATAGTCTGTTGCCCATTTGTCGATGTTAGCTCAGCGTGCATTAAAAGGTCTGATAGCTCGGTATTCGCTCTCGATTTGCAGCTCTCTATCAGCGTTTGTCGGGCAGAACATTTCTTTGAGTTTAACTAGCTCCTTGTGCGTTGTCTTGCAGTCTTCCAGTAGCAGTAGATTTTCCTTCACAATATGGGTTGAAATGTATTTGTCGATTTCCTTAAAGGTGTCTTTCTGGCGTTGGTATTTCTTTTCTTTCCTAGAGTAATTTCGGTTAGCGGTTGCCCAGGCTATCTGCCGTTCACTCAGAATCGTAGCTTCATTACTGTCTGGGCTGCCAAAAGCATCAGGATGGGGTTCTATAGGCGGGTCTAGCTTTTTAATTTCAGTGTCGGATTTGCTGGGATCAATGTAATCCCACACATCCCTGTTAGTAGCGATTCTTTTGACGACGATAATCCACAGTTCCTAGTCAGCTAATGAGGTAAGAAAAGGTTCTGAGCGCTCCAGGTTAGTAGGAGGCATAGTTATTGCGATTAGATAGAGGCCAGAGAGCCAGATAGATAGATTGTTAGGTTAAATGTGTAGTGGGTAGGTAGTAGTAGGTTAAACAGCACGAGCCAAGCTCATAACTGTTAGCAGTGGGAGAGCTTATCGAGATTAAGAGACTGAATTAGATTGTATTAAGGACCTCAGAATTTAGAGGGCGAGCAGAGGCTATATACAGCTGAGAAGTACCAAGCCGGCTGATTGTATATCCGACCAGCAGGAGGTCGCTTTACGGCAACATCTTCTTACTACTAGCTGTAGTATTATTTTACTGTAAATTCTAATAAAAATATTAGTTATACTACCTAAATATAATATTTTTAGTAATATTTATTAAAAAGCTAATAAGAGAAGTTATCCAGAATTTAATAAAGCAAATATTAATATTAATAAAGAAATAAATAACTAGAATCTAGTAATTAGTAAGCTAAGCGAGCTTTAGCTTATAAATTATTATAAATAATAAACTAAGTTTAATACACTATTTACTTATATATAAGAAGATATAAAGAGCTTAATTATAGTATTAATATATAAAACCTACAGCTCGTAAGCTCTAAGCAGTCTCTAGTATTTTATTAAAGCTAATAAAACTTTCTAGTTAGATTAATAAATATAAAGTATATATTAAGAAATATATATTACTTTAATACTAGAATGCTAACCGCCTTTATGTAGTTACTCTAAAGATTATATACTTATAAATTAAGTTTTACTATAGAAAAAATATTAAAGTAATAACTTCTAGTAAAATCCCTAGAATATCTAATAACTTAGAAGCTAGTTAGTTTCTAAACTTTTTTTTTTTTACCTTAACTATACGGGCTGCAGTATTATACTATTATATATATAAACTAGACTATAAAAGCTTAGTATTTATAGACTATAGTAATAGAAAATAGATAGGAAATTTATATAATAGTAACTTCGTTAAGCGCTATATAAAAAGTCTAAAGTACTAAAAAATAAAAAAGAAATATTATTAAATATAAGAATTTATATACTAAGCATTATCTTTTTATACAGATATAGAATAATAAGACCTAGAAAAGTGTTTAGGTAATAACTTTAAGAATATTAAAAAAACTTTTTTAATTTAATACTAATTTTTTTTAATTTACTAGTATTATTATAGTGCGGTCCTGTAGGGACTGTTATTTTTAAATTTATTTAAACTAAATACTATATAAAGCCTTTACACAGACTATATAAGTTTTTTTACTTTTAGAATTTTATATATATTCTATTTATAGCTTCTATATGTAGCCTAGTAAGCTATGTCTTATAATCTACTTTATACTTTATACTATTATTATAGTTACTAACTTTATTTATACTTTGCTGTTTTCTAATAAGTATATAGTATAACTCTAATACTCTATATAGTAAAACTTAGGCTAGTTAGTAGTAGTATTTAATAATAAGTCTTATATATACTATCTCATTTACATACTTACTTTAATTTAATAAGGTTTTAAATATTAAGATTAGGAATTTCTATATTTATACTAAAGATAAGAGTAAACTTAAGTTTATACTCAACTTTTATAAAATCTATTAAAATAGTAGTAAGTAACTATAAATTCTAATAGATATCTACTAACTTACTATTTTTATAAAAATTAAACTTTTTTTTTTATATTTTATTAAAAAGAAGTTATAACTTAATGTGCCAGCGCTCCTATATAAATAGCTAAAAGTTTTAGAAATTATAAAAAATTATATTTTTTACTTGTTTTTTACGTCCAACTAACTAAAACTTACCTTAAATAAAATAAAGAAGTTAGTAAGATATTCCTAATATAATATTAAGAAAATATTAATTTTAATAGAATTTAATAGTATAGTACTATATTTCTTAATGACTTTTAATGAAATTTTTATAAAATTAGAGAGAATATATAGCTTTATAGTAGCTACTCCTTCCAACACGGTAGAGCACAGTATTTTATTTATAATAGAAACTAAAATATTAAAAAACTTTATTATTATAAAAGTTAGAGTCCTAAATTTAATTTAATTATAATTATTTATTATATAATTAGCGTGTTTGATGAGGTTGGAAGGCAGAAAAAAAACTATCTAAACTTAAACTATTAAAATAAAGAGAAATACCCTTATTACAGCAGAACCTATAACTACTTTATATAACTATTATTAATTCTAAAATTAGTAATATTAGAAGTCGTAATTTTTAATATTTATGATTATATATTTTAAATAAATAGCATACTGCGCTCCTGTAAACTATAGTTTTTAAAAATATAAAAAACTTCTTCTTAATTAGAAACGCTAATTTTAATGTGTTTTTCTAGTATAAATAATAATATACTTATTAATACCTATCTTTTTTTTTATTCTCTTTTTAACTAATTTTTTTTTTATAGTTATAATTATCTCCTATAATATTCTCACTTTTTCTTATAGTATTTTTTTTATTATTTATTATTAACTTTTATTTTTCTTATTTACCGTAATAGCCAGTGCTATAAAATCGAAAAAATTAATAAAATTAATATTAATAATATAATAGTAAGATACTAAAGAGAGGTTCACTAAGCCTTTTACTCCTTTTAATAATATTAAGCTATAAATATAAAAAGCTTAGAAAAGCTAATTTCCTATACTCTAAAGTTTAAAGCTATAGTAGGTTAGCCTAGCTATTAATATATCTAGTAATATTAAATTATAGATATAAAATACTAGAAAAAGTTAAGGTTTTATGCTTAAAGTATTAGTAATAATAAATTCTAAGTAACCTCTTTTTATACTATATAAACTATTTAATTTTTTATTTATTTATATATGGTAACACCCGCTTGCCTATCTAGAAATCCAGTAAATACTAAAAATAAACAGAAAAGAAAGAGTAACTTATTATATTACTTAAAAATATTTTATAATAAAACTAAGATAAAGAGACGCTATAAGGCGTGAAAAGTAAAATAAATTAATAAATCCTATAATCTAAAAATACTTAAGAAGAAACTAAGGTAAGTCTTAAGTTTTTTAATATCTAAAAATTATTTAAGTAGCTTTAATAATTATATAAGTTAAAATTCTAGTAAAGTAGTATAGTTATACTATACTACTATAGCTATAAAATCTTAAATATAATAAGTATCTTAAAAGTTAGAAATTATAAAATAATTACTTAAGATTCTATAGAGCCTCCCTAGTAGTACTAATGCCCCTAATAATATAAAAAATAAAGATATTTTATTATATAAATACTTATACTATATAAATCACGCTAGTTTTTGTGATTTCTTAGTATTTAATTATTATTACTAAGCTACTCTACTTAAGATATAGGCTATTAAAAAAGACTTTTTTATTATATATTTTTTAGTTATTTTATTATAGATTCTGAGTTTTTCCTTTATATATTTATGTAGAACGCTAAAATTAATTAGGAAACCTATAAGAAAAGTAGTAAGTAAATTAAGTATATTAAGCTAAAGTTCTTTAATAAACATAAGCTCTTTTTATTACAATTCTAAGAAATACTATTTAGTTATTTTAAATTAGAAATAGTAAGTTACTACTTTTTCTATAATTCTCTAAGACTATCTTATAATCTCTAAGGCTTAAATATTTAATATTCGTGAGAAATAAAAGAATATAATAAAGGTGTTTTATAATAAAAAAAAGTAAAATAAGTTTAAACTTAGTAAGTTAGGTATTTCTATAGTCTATTTTTAATATTTCTATTAGTTAAATTATCTGCTTCTAACTGCTATCTAGTACTAAATTCAAGCTATATTATTCATATAAACTAGGAGAATATTAGTAAGAAAAAGTAGAAAGAGTTAGGAAAACTAATAAAATTCTATAAAAAAAGCCTAAACTCCGCTACTACTAGGGTAGGTAGGGAGGAAGAGAATTAAAAAAAAAAAAAAAAGTTAAATAAATAGCTTAATTCTTATAAAGAAATTATAAATTTTAATTAGAATATAATAAATGCTTATTAAATGCGTTAATTAACTATACTATAACCTATAAATATAAAGATTTAAAAATATTATAAAGATCACGAATGTATTTAATAGAACTTTTAGAATCTATTATAAAAGTCTTATATTATATATACCTATTACTTTCTCTTTTTTTTTATTTTCTTTTTAAATATATTATTATATACTTTATACGCTATTACTGAAAGGGCTTTAAAAAAATAAGCTTAAAAAAATTTATAGAATTAAATCTAAAGCTTAAAAAGAATAAGAATTTATATTAAGAATTTTATTATTATTAATATACTCCTTACTAACAGCTGTAAGAGTAGAGACTTTTTATTATATAAGTTAAATATTTAAATAACACAAATAAATTCGCTTCAGACCCCCAGAAATTATGAGAAGGAAATTAGAGAAATTAGAATTTATTTTCTTAATACTTTACTTATTATACTCTATTTCTTAGTATATTAAAATCTAATAGACATTTTAACTAAAAGTTTTTAGAATAAAAGTATACTATATATAAAGCTTAGTTATCTACTACTTATTATACTATAATATTAAGTCAGTAAAGGCTTAAAAAATCTAATAAAAAAAACTTATATTATAAAGATATAATGTTTTATATAAGTATTTAAGGTAGGCAGCTTATACTATATATTAGTATTCTATTATTAAGACTATAAAATCTAAGGAATCTGACATACAGTAAAATCGCAGCTATAAAAGGGGTATTTATATATATCTATATTATTTAGAGTATTTTTAGCGCTTAGTTTTTTCTATTTAAAGTTAACAAGCCCATAAAATACAAGATAATAGAGAAGAGAAAATATAACTTATAATATTATAATATAAGTATAAATTATATTTCTATACTAGCAGCTTAGTATTTTTTTTAAGTATTTTTCTTTTTATCTAATTAGTAAAGAACCATGAGCTAAAGGATATCCATATTAGTAAAATCTAGAAGAAAGGTTAGAGAATATAATATATATAATAAAATAGTAAGAGAAGTATATAACTATATTTATAAGTAAGTGATTACCCTAAGTGAGTGGTCATCCTAAAATATTAAAATCAACATATTAACTTTATATTTATAATGTAATTACTTAATGTTTTTATATTATCTAGAAAAAAGTAGAATCTACAGATGGCTATATAGTTTATTAATGGACGCGAAAAAATAAGCGAAAAACGCGCTTCTAAGCTCTTTAAGATCTCTTAAATGACTTTATAACGCGCCTTTAGTGGAATCACTTTCTAAGAAGAATATAAAGCTAATTTAATAAAGCTTACTCTAATAAAAGAGCTAGCAATTCTTAAACGTATTTTTAACCTTAATAAATAAGGATTTCCCCCTATAAGGACCTAGATACACGTAATAGCTAATAATTTACTAGAGGCAAAAGGTGTAAATCTTATAAATAAAAACTAAACAAATAACTTCATTAATTATTATAAAGAAGTTAAAAAGGTTATAATACGTTTTTTAGATTATGCTTAAGTGATATAAGAGAGCGTAGAGATTCTTAGCTCTTAGTTTAAATATATTAAAGTAATAAAAGAGAAGTATAGTATCCTAAATAAAGACACTTACAACTTTAATAAAATAGGCTTTATGATGGGGGTGATATATTCTTTTATAATAATAACTAGCTCTAATAAACGCGCTAGCAAGACTTAGTATATATAACTAAATAATAAAAAATAAATTATAGTAATATAAGCAATTAATATATTAGACTAGTTAGTTTTATTATATATTATATTTACAGGCAAAGTGCATATTACTATCTGGTATAAAAAGTATAAAATATTTTATAATTAAAAGATTAATTTTTTTTATAATAGCTAGATAAATAATGAGATTGGAGTTACATAATTAAAGTACTTTAATAATATAATAAGGTTATATACTTAAGGTATATACTAATTACTTATTATTAACAGCCATAAGAGCTACTAGTTAATTATGTTTTAAAATCTATATAAGGAGTATAAGATTATTACTTTTTATATACTTTTATACTCATCATACCTGCTGTAGCTGCTTAATGTAAGTTATTTTAAACTATTAAAAAAAGTATACTCTTATAAGGTTATAGAGCTATTACGTTATAGTAATTTTTATATAACTAAAAAAAACTTCCTCCTAGCCTTTAAAATAGCTTTTTATAAAGTATTTATAGAAAGTAATATTTAAGGAGCCTTCTGAGAAACTAGCCTAGTTCTATTTAACCTAAATACTATTTTATTTAAGATTATGTAGTCTTGTTATGCTTTATTAACACCTATACTAAAGAGCACCCCATAAAAGTACAAAACACCATTAAATACAAAAGAATTAAGTAATTAATTAACCTTAATTTATAAGAGAATTAGGAACTATAGGTTTTTTTTACTTACTTTAATTCTTAAATTACTTAATTAGCTATAGAAAGGTGCTGAGATGATGGCCTATAAAGTAGTACTAATATAAAAGAAAGTTAAGACCCTTTATAAGTATAATAACACCCTTATATAATATAGAAAGCGTAAAAGAAAGTAGTTATAACATAAAAAAAAACTATCCTTTAGTAATACGACTAATTTACTAGGTCTTAAGGGTGTTAGTAAATTAGAAGAGCGTAAGAAGTTCTCTATATAAAATAGTATAAGTAATAGCCTAGTAAAAAGAAGACTTTATAATAACTATAGCTAACTAGAGCATAATATATAAACCTATATAGTAAAACAAGTAGAATCTAAAAATTCTTCTTAATCTAAAATTATATAGTCTTATTATGGCGTCGTGGATTATTTTGCTGTTAAAGTTAATTTTAATGTTTTAAGATAACCACTCGCTTAAGGTGACTACTCACTTATGAATATAGTTAAAGCTAAGAAATATAGTATATTATCTTAGAAAATCTAAAAAGAAAAGCCTGAATATTTTGAAAAAAAGATAACTTATTACTAAGCGTAGTAAAGCTCTTTTTATTTAATTAAAGAAAGTTTTTTAATCAAAACTACTCTAAAATAGCACTAAAGTTTTTTATTTTTTAATTAGTTAAGAAATTTCTTTATTACGTGATCTAGTTATAAGTAAGGAATATTAATTTACTATTACTTTTTACTACTAAAGTTTCTTACTTAACTAATACTTCTCTTACGTGACTAATACTTTATTATGTTATTTACTAATAAATTTACTTTCTCTTTACTATAGGTATAGTATCTCTAAAGATACTATTATTAATAAAATAAATTATAGTACTTAAAAAGCTCTTTATACGCGCTGTAGGGATAATAATTTTATATTATATATATATATACTTATACTCTTCTCTATAAGAACTCTACAGCTAATATGCTATATAGTATAAGTATAAAGCTATTTTATCTTTATTTTTTATTTTTAGCTTTAATACTTCTTACTGTCTTGTACTCTTATTAAGAGTAGTTATATTTATATAATACTTTACTTCTCTAGCATCTCTTTTTTTACTATAGAGTTTCTTAAATATATTATATAGTTTTTTATTTTCACAAAACTAAAACAGCCTGTCTTATTATTTATTAAGTAAATTAAATAGTAATAATACTTTAGTTTAAGCTAACGCCTATTATGCTTAAGCTAAAATTTAAAAATAATACTATATTAAGTATTAAATAAAAAATAAAGTATTATTTATACTATTTATTTTATTATTAATAAGATGCTAGAAAGAGCTAAATTAGTCTTCTTAGTTAATTTTTCTATTTTAAAATACTAAGTTAACCTAGCCTTTATAGTTAATATTTGTATTCTAGAATATTATCCTTAATGAGTTTTTTTTTTCTACTTTATTAATACTTTCTAATATAGGTCTATCTTATAACCTGCTGTTACCTAACTCTTTTATAGATTTTTTAAGTAATACTTTCTTAAATAACTCTTACTTTAGCTTTATAAATTAATAACTAATTAAAAGATTTTATACCTGCTTTAATAAGCTGGTAATAGAGACCTATAGTACTTATAATAAACGCTAGTTTAATATAAAGCTTATGAATAGGAAGTGCTTTATTTATTATAAAAATAAAATTAAATACTTAACGCTTAAAGATAGCTCCTAAGATCCTAATTTTATGCCTTTATTTAGTTATAATAATAAGATAGATTTTAGCTTGTGGCTTAAAAAGCTTTTAAAACTTTCCCTTATAAAAAAAATACTAATTACTTAAGTGTATATCTTTATAAAAGTCTACTAATATTAAAGTACCTAATATAAATATATAGGGCATATTTACTACTTTTTATGTAATATTAAAAAGATTTTTACTTTATTATCTCTTTTTTCTTAGGACCTTAATATTATACTTCTTAAGTTATTTTATTCTTCTAGTAATAATTATAAGCGCGTTAACTAATAGTTTTAGAATAACTATTATATATAGTATTAAGCTATTTAGTATTAGCTATACTTCCTATAGCAGAATTATAATAGCTATAAAGATATTACTATTAATAATAAAGCCTTAAGTACTCTCCTTAATGATAATTATATTAATAGTAATTTACTTACTATTAAAGTAAATAAATTATTTCTTAAGTTTATTTAATAAAAATAATTTATAAATACTACGTAAGGAGGTCCCGCTTATGACTAAATAACTAAGAATTTAAATACTAATATAAAAATACCCTATAAGGACGATAGTGAGGACAATAGTAAGAATAATAGTAAAGATAATAATAAAGATAATAGTAAGAATAATTCTGCTCCTTAAGTTACTATAGTTCTAGACCTAGTTTTTAATATATAAAAGTTAGAAGTTTTATAGCGCTAGATTAAAGCCCTAGTTTTATTATCTATAGCATTTATCTAATATACCTCTTTATTAGAGTTTAACTATAGTAAGGTGTTACTAAGTAGGGCTTTCTTAATATACTTTCTTATAAATATAAAAAAGTTCATAATATCTTGCTAATAACACGTTAATTATAAGTCTTATATTAAGTATATATTACTATATAAGAATAGCTATATAGCGTAATATCCCTACTTTTATTATATAGCATTTAATACAGTTATATAGAAGCAAATAAACATAAAGTCTAATTTCTTTATATTAAGAATATCTAATAATAAAGAGATTTTTATTAATAAGTTTTAAAGTACTTTTAAAAATAATAGTAGCTAGTCTGTAACTATACTAAACTTAGTTATATATTTTACTAGAACCCTCCATAAGACGCGCCCTTTTTAGATGGGTAAGAGTAAAAATCTTAAAGCTATAATACATAATTCCATTTCGCTATTTACTAGAACTAATATTAAGACTAATACTAGGACTAATACTGGGACTAATACTAAGACTAATACTTTACTAAATACGGTAACTAAGAAGTCTAAGCTTATTTATTACTTTCTCTATAGCTAATTATTATTAAGATAACTTAATATAATATTTTTTTTAATATAATAAGTAGAAGAATGTTATCCCCACTGCTAGGATTAAAATTACATATAATAATATTTAGGATAATCTTTATATTATTGCCTATTACTTTTACTATTATTTCTAAGCCTTTAAGGATGAGATACTTATTCCTAAGTTTAGTATTATTAATAGTTAAGATTATTTTAAATAGCAGAGTTATAGTAGTATTTATAACTATAGTATATACTATTATAAAAATGCGCTGGATTCTGATAAGGAGCTTTTTAATAAAGATAACTATAAAACCTTAGCTAAATTTACTAGGTTTTAGAGAGTATATATTTCTACTATATATTCTTAACTCTAGTTATAGGGTATTACTAATAAAGAGTCGTCTCTTTCACTCATTTATTCTAATATAACCTAGGACTTTAAGTAATTGTTTTTAATCTTAACTAGAATTTAAATTTACCATTATACAACAGCGTATTGCTTAAAGTTTAATAAGAAAATAAAATAAATTAAGTACTAATTTTCTGTTTCCTAGCTATTTACTAAATCCCTTATTATTTTCTAAGATAAGGGTAAGCTGTATTATTAGTTTTACTCTATACATAATCACTCTTAATTAAATATATACTACTATATACTTTTAATGGAATAGCTTACTAATATTAATATTTAATTATGTATAAATACCGCTAGTGTAATAGTATATAGTAGAAAGTATACTACTAAATAAAAGCAGCAGTTTAAGAATTATAAGGTTATAATTACTAGAATTTTACTAAAACTTAATTCTAAGAGGCCGCTACACTTCTTTGTTATAAAAATAATAAATAAACTTATTAGTAAGTAGGACTAGTTTACTTAAGAGATTACCTATTTTCTTCTTAATTTATCTTTAGTTTATTATTTTTATTAGGTACTTAATGTTAATTATTAGCCAGAGGAAAACCAGCCAAATATATACTATTTTATAAAAAAAGGTAATAAAGATAATAGAACTCTTTATTATAATAAAAGCCTTCTTTAAAAGTATAAGAATTATTCTAATTTATTTAATTTTTCTTTCTATAACTTTTTTCTTAAATATAATTATACTGGTGATATAAAGAAGAGGCCTTAAGCTAAGCTAAAAGTTTTAAACTTTATATTCTAATATTATTTTAACTATAACTTAGTATAGTTTACTTATGTTAAGCTTATACTCCATTATCCGTTTTAAAAAATAAGTAAAATTCTTTTATTTAAGGGTAGAATATTTACTATATATAAAGAAACTTATTAGTACTATAAGTCTAATTATACTTACCTATAAGATAATTTATATAAAGAGAAAGAACTATCTACTAAAGAAGATAATCCTAACTTTAAAGACATTAATAAAGAAGAAAAGGATTTTAAACTATCCTAGAGAGAATTAGCTGCTTATTAACTAAGTATATAAAATATTCTAGTTAATAAAGAAAACTTAAGAGATTATTCTAAAAATCACGTAATAAATTAGTTTATTTAAATTAATATCTATAACCTTAATCTCTTTATATACTAGAAGTAATAAAAGGCTAATTATTTTATTAACTTTACTATCTAAGCCACAGGCATATATAAAACCCTTATGGAAAAATAAAAGTTATTTAATAAGTTTATTATAAACTACTATTAGTCACTCTTAACTAGAGAAGATTTTTTATAGTAATATTATAAATAGTAATAAGTAGGTAACTGTATTTAAAGAGCTAAAGAAACTAGTAATAATAGCTAATAAAGCTCTAGAATAGAAATATATATTTAAGCTTAAAAGGAAGAATTATAAGTAGATATAGGATATATTAGCACAGGCTAAGGCAAAAGCTAAGAAGTAGAAATAGAAATATAGAATTATATAAACAGATCTAAAGCATCTACCCACATAATAAGGTAAGACTTAGTAGCTAGAGATATTAGAAAAAGCTAGAGACTCTAACATCTCTAATAGCTTTTAATAGTATTTAATATATTATCAACTAGTATACAATATACGCACGGGGGATCTATTATAAGTATAAGACATTAAATAGCTTATAGTTACTTTTAATTCTTTATAGTTACTCTAAAATTAAGATTTATATTTTAAGTAAAATAGTTTAATACTATTCTATTAAATCTTAACTTACTATATTACTTTTTCTTACTTTTACTAAGTTAACTAACTTCTACTAAGTTTAATAAGCTATCTAATTCAGAAGCGAGGGAACTAATTAACTATTATAATAATTAATTAAATAACTTATTACTAGTATAATTTATATTAGTAAGTTAGTAACTTATAATATTATAATTACTATCTTAAAAGAGTAGGAGAAGTAGTTAGATAGATTCTAATAACTAATTATTAAATATTTATAATAACCTATTATAAAGACAAATAGGAACTTTACTTGTTAAAAGAAAGTAATAGTAAAGAAAAAATCATAGTAGGACTTTTATCCACAACTAGAAGTATATTAGAAGAAACTAAGAGTATATAATAAGTTATTTAAGAATAAAAAATAGCTATTATAGAGTTATAAGACGCCTTAATAAATCTATAACAGTAAGTTAATATAAACTAAAGAAAAAAAACCGCGAAAATACAGCCTTTTAAAAAATTTAATAATAATAGAAATAAACTTAAGATCTTCATGACAGCTATAGACCTTTACTATTATTTTAATTAAAAGTTATTTTTAATTAATCAGGATTGGATCTTAGTAGCTGGTATAAATATAATAAATAAAACTATATAATAGTTTAAACTACTAGTAAGAAATTACCTAGTTAATAAAAATTTTAACTTAGGAGCAGCAGGATTAGCTAATTGTAATAGTAATATATAATAAGCCTTTAAGAATTATAAATGCTTTAAATAGGAAATAATTATTATCTTTAAAGAGATTAATAAAGAAACTAAAGTAATCTAAAAGTTTTAATAGCTTAAGTAATAGATATTAGCAGCTAACTATATAACAGAGTTTAAATAAATTTAATTATAACTTAATTAAGTAGACTAACTATTAGTCATGATATACTATAAAGAACTAAAAGATAGAATTAAGAATAAGATTTTTAGAGAAAAACGGCTAAGTATTTTACTAAGAATTATTAAATAAGTAGTAATTATTAATAATTACTAGTACTAATAAAAGTAAGAGAAAAAAGTATATAAAAAATTAGTAATCTACGTACTTAAAAGAAATAAAAAAGATAATTAAATCTATAATAAAATAGATATCAACATTAAACAGATGTTTATTAGAAAAGAGTAAGGAAAATAAATTAAAAAATAAATAAAACACTATACACGTAAAGCCTGCTTAGAATATAAAAAACAAAGACACTTTATTAAAAATTATAAATAATAATAATTAGATATTAAGAAAGCTTATGTCTAGACTAAGGCGCTTAAAGAAATTAAGATTACTATAATCTAAATAGAATAAGCAAAAAACACCATAATAAAAGAAATAATTATAAAGAGAATTTAGAGAGAATAATACTAGATATATAGAAACCACATACATCTTAAACAAGAATACGAAGTTCTGTATTAGTAAGTTAAAAATTATCTAGTAGAATAACTTAGTAATATAATTATTATAATATAAGAAATAGTAGTTTAATAACACAACACAAAAACCGAAAAAGAAATACAAAGATTCTATAAAATTATAGAACAGGAAGGTGGGCCATTTTATAAGAAAAATCAGAAGTTTAGACAAAGAAAGAATTAAAAGATAATAAAAGATAAGAAGTTAATATCTATAATAATTATATAGTATATACACTAGAGATATTATTAAATATGCGGATTAGAATACTATATAGGAGAATATTATATTACTAAATATTAGAAAATTACTCTAGAAGATGGAATATATAAATGCTAATAAATACTATAGTTAGTAAAAAATAAGTAGTATAAAAAACTAAGTAAATAAGAATTAGCTATATAGATAAATAAGATCTATAAATAGATACTTATACTAGTTATAACTAGAGTAATATACTATCACCCTGTCAGATATCTAGAATTAGAATAGAATTAGAATAAAAAGAAGGAAGAACCCCCTTTACTAATATTATAAATACAGGATAATAATACTATAAATAAAATAATAAAAAAGTAATACTAGATATATGCAGTCTTTAACTATATAGAAAAAAACTATAGATAGAATAAACATGCCATACATGTTAAGGGACTAAAGATAAGAAAAGTATTATAATAACTAGTAAATAAAAAGAAACTTAACCTATAGTAAGAACTAGTCTATATGAATTTAAAAAATAAACTATAGAATCTAAACTCAGATTAACACTAATAACTATTATAGGATAAATACTAGATAGGATACTAATAATACTAGACTAAATACTATTAAAAAGAATAGTTAGCTACAGACTCACATAAAAAACTCACGTATTAAGAATATTTCTTAGAATAGAAATATTAGGATTATAGAGAATAAACCAGATATGTATATAAGATACTTAATAGAGAAGTATGCTAACTTTAGAGATATTTAATCTATAAACTTAAAAAGAAAACACTAAAGAAATAACTACTACTTAGAAGTTAGCTATAGATAAAAAAACTAGAAAAACTAATAGACTATAACTAAGCCACTAGAAGACTAAGAACTAAAGGTTAGAAATAATATATTAATTATATATATATATAACTAAACCAGAGGAAACACGAAAATAAGCTATATATAAATTATATATATTAATAGTAATTAGATACTAGCACTTATAGATAGTAGAGCTAGCAAGACACTTATATTAAATAAGTAAATATAAAGATATTAGATACTAACTAGAGTTTTAGATAAACTTATATAAGTAAGACGCATAGATAATAGTCTAGTAATATTTAGAAAAAATTTAATTAATCTTAAAATAAGAAATATAACTATTAGAGCAGCAGGTTATATAGATAACTACTATATTAAAATTATAAATCTAGGTAGTAAGAATTTTATCTTAGGATAGAATTAGCTAGCATAATAGAACCTAACTATTAATTAAAAGAAAAAAAACTATAGAAATTAGGAATAATTACTACAGACAGTAATAAATAAAAGCTATAATATAGATAAAAAAAATAATACTTTATAACATTACGTTTATTATACTAAATAAATACTAAAAGAAATTTAGAGAATAGTTTTTTAAAAAAGCTAAGAACTAGTTACTAGAATACTAGAACTAAAACCACAAAATTATGCTTAAGGAAGAAATAGATTTAAAACTAGAACTATTATATTAAGTACCTATATACTAATAAGAAGAATTATGGAGATTCCTATAGAAAAATTAATAAAAGGGATATATATAAACCAGTTAAAGTAAGATAGCTTCACTAATACTTTCTATACTAAAAAAAAATAGAAAGTTAAGATTATATATTAACTATAGACACCTTAATAAAGTAATAGTTAAAAATTATTACCCTATACTGCTAATATTAAAGCTTATAGATAAACTTAAAAAAGCTAAATAGTTTAGTCTTTTTAAAATTAAAAATAGATACTACTAAATATAAATAGCTAAAGAACACGAATGGATAATAGCATTTAAAATAAAATATAGGTTATTTAAATACTTAGTCATGCTAATAGAACTTACTAACATATTAATAATATTCTAGATAATTATTAACTATATACTAAAGGAATACCTAAATGTATTTATAATAGTATATTTTAATAACGTGCTTATATATATAAATAGAACACTAAAAAAACATATTAAATATACTAAAAAGGTATTATAAAAGCTTAAGGAACACAAGCTATATATTTAAACAAAAAAATATATATTCTACAGGATAAAAGTTAAGTTCTTAGAATACTTAGTATCCTAAAACGGAATAGTAGTTAATTCTAATAAGGCTAGAGATATTTTATTATAGCTAATACTAATAAACACTAAAAAAGTTTATTGTTTTCTCAGATTTACAGGATTTTGTTGATAATTTATTAAGAATTACTTAAAAATCACATCACCCTTAACAGAATTACTTAAGAAAGATTAATAATTTAAGTAGAAATAATATAAGGAAAATGCTTTTATAATACTAAAAAAGACGTTCCAACAACCACTAATATTAAAAATATTTAATTTATAACTTTAAACGGAGATATATGCGGACGTATTAGACAGAGCTATAAAAGCTATTTTATTATAAATATAAAATAATAAATATAAACATCTAGTAGACTTTTTATCTCACAAACTTATAACTACTAAATTAAACTATGATATTTATAATAAGGAACTATTGATAATAGTTTAAGCATTTAAGAAATAGAGATATTACTTAGAAGGAACTAAGTATTAGATTATTATATATTTAGACTATAAAAATCTAACGGCATTTACAATAACAAAGAAGTTAAATTAATAATAAGTTAGATAATAGAAATTAGTTTCTACATTTAACTTTTAAATACTTTATAAATTAGGAAAAGAAAATATAGTGGCTAATATACTTAGTTAAAAAGCAGACTACTTAAGGGATATACTGGAAATTTAATATATAATACTCAGATAAAGACTAGACGGATCTCTAGAAAGCTTATAAATAGATATTAAAACAGTAGTTATTATCAAAAACACCTGGAAAAAACAAATAAAGGACTTTAATAATAAGTAACTATATTAGAATCTGGACTAAGAAATAATCTATATACTAAACGTATTATAAACTAAGCTTATTAAAGACTAACACTCAGCTAAAATGCACGGATATTAAGGAATTAAAAAAACTATAGAATGAATTAACAGACATTTCTAGATTCCTAGGATATAAAAAAAGGTTAGAATTATTCTTTCAAAATACATTAAGTGCAAAAAGAATAAGGTAATAAGATATAAGAAGTATAGGCTTATGCAACTAATTCCTTTACTAAACTAACTATAGGAATTAGTTATAATAGACTTTATCACGAGAATACTAATAACAACCATCTTTTAAGGCTAATAGTATAATATAATACTAGTTATAATAAACTAACTTATGAAGTATGTATACTTTAAACTAATATATACAGAGATTAAAGTAGATAAATTAGTAACTATACTCATTAGATTACTAATAGCATGATATAGATTGCCACGAGAATTTATTACTAACAGAGATAAATTATTCATATTAATATTCTAAAAGATGTTTATAGGAAAGCTAGGGACTAAATACCGTCTCTTAACAGTATTTTATTTACAAATAGATAGGTAGATAGAATAGATAAATCAGACACTAAAATAATACCTATAAATATATGTTAATGAATAATAAGATAATTGGATTGACTTATTACTAATAGCTAAGTTTATATATAACTCTGTAAAGTCATCAACCATAGGAAGATCACTATTCTTTATAAATTATAGTTATAAGCCTACAGCTTATCAAGAACCACGGAAATTAAACAAGATATTAGAATCAGCAAGAATAAAGGTCAAGAAATTATAATAACTTTATCAAGAAATAGTAGGGAAAATTACCTAGAAAGAAGGCCTTAGCAAGTAAAAGAAAGATAAATCCAGAATTAAAGAACTAACCTTTAAGAAGGGGGATAGAGTTTTCTTACTATAAAAAAATTTAGAAATAAAACAACCATTGAAAAAACTAGATCACATTAAATTATGACCATTCAAGATTAAACGACGAACAGGACCTGTGAATTACGAACTATAACTACCCAAGAACACGAGAATTTACCTAGTTTTTTATATTTCATTATTAGAACCAGCACCACAAAACGCCAAACTATAGACAAGACTTAAACTTAAGGAAGACACAACTAAGTATGAAGTCTAATAAATTCTAGACTACCAGCGGTTTGGGCGTTAGTGGAAATACTTAGTTAGATAGAAAAGTTACAGACCTAAAGATGATACGTGGAAGCTAGTTAGGAACTTAAAAAACAGTTTAGAGCTAATTAACTAGTACTATTAGATAAGCCAGCAAACGCTTACTCTAGAGACATATCTAATAAATAAGGAGAATATAAGACGTTCTATTTAAAACCTAAGAAAGAGAGTAAGCCGACATCGGACACTGCAGGTTATAGTGTGTGAGCTTTATAGTCTTAAGAACAGGCCTCTTCCTCCTTAAGAGCTTGGACCTCACGAATTGAAGCTATCTCTTGATTAAACATTTCCTTCTCTTTTGAATCTACTTTCGCGAGCTTACGACGAAGCCGGAGGGCACGGGAACAAGCCTCCAGGGCATTTTCCTCAACTTTCTTAAGCTAATAACAAAGCTTGTCCTTATCACGATCAAGACGATCCCACTCCGGTTACGAAACAACTAAATCGTATTTCACGTTGCGATTGTTACAAGCTGAGCAATGACTAGAACTTAGGTTCACGAGGCAGTCGTCGCCTCAGCAGGAACAGTTTAAGCAAGGTATCAGCATGTAACAGGGTTTGTTACGGATCTGAGAGGCTAGACAGCAAGCACGTATTAGAGACGACTTAGGACGTGTCATTATTAGGGAGCTGGGCAGGAAGAAAAGGAAGTTAAGGGTCTTACAGCCTGGAACACAGGGCAGAAGACCTGCTACCTTTATACTACTTATGAAAGAGAGAAACTATCTTCCAAGATAAAGACTTGGAAGAAGGGGATAGTATTACGGACGGTAATAAGCAGGCAACTGCACCCGAAGAGCTAAAGGAACTGGCAACAACGGCCAATGAAGCTCTAGAATGGAAACGTATGTTCGAGCTTGAAAGGAAGAATTGTAAGTAGGCACGGGATACATTGGCACAGGCCAAGGCAAGGGCCAAGAAGCGAGGATAGAGATACGGAACTATGTGGACGGATCCGGAGCATCCACCCACGTGACGAGGCAAGGCTTGGCAGCCAGAGATGTCAGAAGAAGCTAGAGGCTCTGACATCTCTAACAGCTTCTAGCAGTATCCAACATACTGTCAACCAGTATATAATGTACGCACAGGGGATTTACTATAAGTATGAGGCGTTAGATGGCTCATGGTTACTTTTAATTCTTTATAGTTACTCTAAAATTAAAATTCACATCTTAAGTGAAATAGTTTAATACTATTCTATTAAATTTTAACTTACTATATTACTTCTTCTTATCTCTACTGAGTTAACTAACTTCTACTAAGTCTAATAAGCTATCTAATTCAGAAGTAAGGGAACTAATTAACTATTATAATAATTAGTTAGATAACTTATTACTAGTATAATTTAC